>JAQQSK010014095.1:0-11249 GCA_028658325.1 Potorous gilbertii | reverse complement strand
GACTTTCAAGCATTCTTGGTGAAAAGACCAGAGCTGGAAAGAAAATTTGACTTTCAAACACAAGAATGAGAAGAAGCATGAAAAAGTAAACAGCAAAGAGAAGTCACAAGGGACTTACCAAAGTTGAAGTGTTTACATTCCTATATGGAAAGACAATATTTGTAACTCCTGAAATTTTTCAGTATCTGGGTAGTTGGCGGGATTACACACACACATGCCCACACACACGTACACGTGTGCACACACACACATACACACATGCATGCACACACAGAGACAGAGAGCACAGAGTGAATTGGATAGGATGGGATCTTATCTCAAAAGAAATCAAGGTAAACAGTGAGAGAGAAATGGAGTGGGAGGAGAGAGGGTAAAATGGAATGGGGTAAATTATCTGCCATAGAAAATATAGTAAATGACTTTTTCCAGGCCAGAATGGCTCAACAGGTCAGTTCATGCTCAACAGGAATAAGGACCCCTCTAGAAAAGTATGCATCAGCAGGACCAGAGTTGTGTAATCTCTATAGCTTTCAAGGCTCTGTATCCAGAGACAGCAAGAGAGGAGGATCCTGTAGTCAAAACTCAAGGTAAAGGCAGCTAAGTGGTTCAGTGAATAATACCAGCTCTAGAGTCAGAAGACCTGATTTCAAATTTCAGCCTTAAACTCATACTCACTATGGGACCCTAGGCAAGTCACTGAACCCTAATTGCCTCCAAAAACAAGAAAACAACCAAACAAACAAACAAAGAATAACTCAAGGGTAACCAGAGAGTCTTAGGGTAGGGGACCTTGGAAGCTTGGGGAGTGACAGTTGGTGACAAGTAGTTGTAACATTTCTCAGACCACGACAGCCCAGATACCCTGAGGTCTCTTACAGAATGTTTTGAGATGCCAGAAAGAACCCTGAAGATCCAGAGCTCTAAACTTCTAAAATGCAGAAGGATCTAATCCTGATCTAGCCAAAGGAAGTAGAAATCGGAGCAAAAACCCAAGTGATCCAAGTAAAGACCAAGTACTACTGACTATCCTGTCTAAAAGAAGGGCAGGGGATAGAACCTGACCCTGGCACAAAGTTCCAATTTAGGAATTAAACCTGGAAGGATAAGTAAGTCAAAGAAAATAGCCAGTGTCAAAGAAATACTACAAATATTAACTCCATAACAACTGCAAGTAGAGGGAGGAGGAGGGGAAATTTGCTATTTCTTATAATTAGGGTTCATCAGATGAATCTCTTATAAGAAACAGGCAAAGTTTGGAATAGAAATAGAAAAAACTCAAGGGAGAAATAAAGTGAGAAATGAGTACAGGATTTAAGGAAGACAAGGATAATGCCATGGAGGAATTTCCTGATTCCGAAGAGGGAAGGAAGAAATTTAAGAAGCAGAATCTAAGGGGTTGCCTTTAATGACGTCTTAGACAACTGAGGAGTGGTTGAACAAATTGTGGTATATGGATGTAGTGGAATATTATTGTACCATAAAAAAATGTCAAAAGAAATAATATCAGAAGGTCCTGGATAGCATGAACTGAAGGAGAGAAGAGGGCAGAACCAGGACAGCAATTTATACAAGGATAAAAAAAGAAAAGAAAAATGACTTCAAAAGACTTAGAAACTATAATCAAAGCAATAACCATCCATGTCCCCAAATGACTCAAGATGAAGCACGTTGCCTACCTCCTGATAGACACAACCACTGTATGGATTGAATTTAATTCGTTTTTCTTCTTTGTTACAAGATTTGTTATTGTTGCTGCTGTTATTTTCCCCTGAGAACTCTCTAGGTTTGTTTCCTCTTCTGTAAAATACATGGGTTGGGTGAAAAGGTCCCTTAAGAGTGACTGGATCGTGCAAGCCCGTGTGTACAATGTCATTGTTCCCACTTCTCTAAGAATATAAGGTCCTTGAAGGCAGAGATTGTTTCACTTCTGTTTTTGTATCTCTAGTGCTCAGCATATAATAACCTCTCATTGATTCAAGTCTGGAGAAAGGCTACTCTGTGAAATCTCACCAGTTCTTTTTCCCCCTTCCCTTCTCCCTTTTAAAATCAAAGTCCATTTTATAACAGTGATAATTTGTAGAATTGCTCCAGTCTTTGCCAACCAGGAAAACAAAATGATAATTTTCTGAGTGTTCAGGACACAGATAAAGTACATGGTATCCTCGAATAGTTTAGAAATGTATCCTAGAGACCTTCTGGAAAATTTGTATAGTCCCTTTCATATTTTTTAAGGAAGTTAGCATTTCTGCTACATAAATATCTAGAAGAAATAAAGCAAGAGATTTTTTTTTAAAAAATGAAATAAAAACTCTTAAGAAAAGAATTGGAAAAAGAATAAATAACATTCCTGTGGACTTAAATCTTTTATCTCCTGTCTCCTGAGCATGTGTGTAGGAATGATCTGCAGACTCAGACTTGAGCTGTCCAGCAGCTGGCCAACAGGTTGAGCATTTATTGAGCTTGCTCACAGAGTAAACAAACCTCTCCCAAACCTCTTCCTCCTTCTGGGAGGACTAAGAGTGGAAACTCCAGCAGGTGGGTCATTGGGTCGGTACTGTGATAGAAGTCAATTCATCTGGAAAAGAAAGGGAGGGGCATGCATAGCACCTACTTCACCGGGTCATTAGGAGGTTCAGATTAGAATATGTAAAGGACTTTGGTGGTTGTACTTGTCCTCAAAGAGGATCAAAATGACATCATCATGATAGCGTGAAGTTTCAGTGTGCCCAACTGTGGCTGATCAGACCAATATGAGCTCAGAATGCTCTACCATAGATTGGGCACAGATAGTCCGTGTGAATATTTAGGGTGGTTACTCCAAATTTGAGCATTCTATATTTCCTTTGTGCTGTCTCAATTTTGCTTTGCTCATAGAGAACAGCACCTTTTCTGATGTGGGCATTCCATGCTGAGTGATCCTGTGCCAGTGTCTTCCATGTCCCCCAATCAAATCCAAAGTTCTTGAGAGAAACCTTGAGAATGTCCTTGTATCGTTTCTTCTGACCACCATGTGATTGCCTGCCCCATGCGAGTTCTCCATAAAATAGTCTTTTTGACAAGCATACATTTTATATTTGAACAATGTGGCCAGTCCATTGGAGTTACACTCTCTGAAGCATAGTTTGAATGCTTGGCAGTTCAACTTGAGCAAGGACTTCAGTGTCTGGTACCTTATCCTGCCAGGTGATCCTCAGAATCTTCCTAAGACAGTTCAAATGGAAGCAATTCAGTTTCCTGGCATTGTGCTGATAGACTGTCCATGCTTCAAAGGCATACAACAATGAGGTCAGCACAACAGCACTGTAGACCTTCAGTGTGGTATTCAATCCAGTACCTCTATTCTTCCAAACTTTTCTTCTGAGCCTCCCAAACACTGAGCTAGCTCTGGCAACACGTGTCAACCTCATTGTCAATGTGTACATCCCTGGAAAGTACACTACCAAGATAAGTGAATTTATTCACAGCATTCAAAACTTCTCCATCTGTTGTAACCAATGGTTCCATGTATGGATGATGTGGTGGTGGCTGATGGAGCACCTGTGCTTTCTTGGTGTTAATTATTACGTCAAAATTAGCACAGGCTAATAGAATTGATCCATATTTTGTTGTACATCAGCTTCAGAGGCTGCAACCTAACAAATACTCAAATGTTACCTTCTAATTGTGTGACCTTGAACAGGTCCCTTAACCTCAATCTGCCAGGGTTTCCTCAACTGTACGTTGAGGACTGTAATAGTATCTTCCTTCCAGGGACAGCTAATTGGATAAGGCACTGGGTTGGGAGTCAGGAAGACTCATCTTCAAGTCACTCAACCCTGTTTGCCTCAGTTTCCTCATCTGAAAAATGAACTGGGAAGGAAATGGCAAACCACTCCAGAATCTGCCAAGAAAACCCCAAAATCTGGTCATGAAAGGGTCAGATGTGACCGAAAAAATTAAAAAAACCCTCCAGGATTTTTTTGAGAGTCAAATGAGACAAGATTTGTAAAATGCTAAGTGCCACTTAATAACTGTTTGCTTGCTTCCTATCAGGATTATTATTGTGTTTCCTCTAATAGAGTATAAGCCCTTTTAGGACAGAGATATATCTCTTCTCTGTCTCTACAGCCCTGAGACTATACCTCAGTCCTCGGCAGATAAGAAATAGTAATGAAAGTTTGTGGATTGCTTCCTCTGGTTTTTTTCTTTTTATCTGAACGTCTTGAAGAGTTGAGACACATTCTTAAAGCAAATCAGTTCAGAAGTACACCTGGCAGAGACTGATTCAAGCACTAATTAGACTCATCAATTGTCTTGTGTTTGTTTACGAGAGGTTACATGCATGGTATGCCAGCATACCAGAACATGTGATAGCATGCTTCCTGCCTGCCATAGAGCATCCCCATGCTAGACTGGGGATGAGTCCAGGCAAAAGGGTCTGTCTGGTCGGGGCAGATGCAAATCAAAGAAAAACCCATAATCCTGGTCTAAGAGGAGATCTATGAAACCTGGAGCGTTTCCTGTTAAAACTTCCTGGAAGAGATCATAGCTTGGAAACTGAAAGGGACCTTAGACCATGGTTGAAGCCCATTTCTCTTCATTTTTACAAATGAGGAAACTGAGGTCAAGAAAGGTTAAATAGCTTGACCAAGGTCATCCAAGTAGTTAAGTGGCAGAGGAAGGATTTGAACTGAACTCCTCTGATTCCAAAGATAGTGTGCTTTTCCAACAGTACTCCATTGTTTGGTGGGATCATGCATAATCTTGAACTGGTACCTTTGTTGCCTAATTTTGGTGGGGCTGGAATTAAATTCTCATCAGATGAAGGGAATGGGGGACAGGCACAAAAGGAGATCCTGCCTAGTGATAAACAGAACACCCAAGTCCCATTCTTTGGCACAATCTAATACTAGAAATATTGTAGGGGGTAGAGATGGTGGCTTAAATGTTAAGGAGATCACATGCATCAGGTATTCCACTTCATCCAATAACATTCTTGGCTAGAAAAACAATGGCATAGGAGTGAATCCTAGATCTCAGCTGATAATGACTCAAACTATAGTGATTTCCCTGGTGTCCTTGTACACTCTTGATAACATCAATAACCCAAAGTTGTTAGGAGTGAGTGCTACTTCCTCCAACATAGATTGGGGCCCCTCTATGCCTATGATGCTAGTTCCCTTGACCATAGAACCCAGTTGGTGATGAGTTCTTGGAACCTAACTAGGCTGATCCTGGGATAATAGCTAGAAAGGAGGTCACCAGGTCTGAATTCAAGCACTCTTAATTTTGGGGAAGGGTTTTTCTAAGTTTCTTTAATTCCAGAGATCCAACCTCAGAAACACCCTCCACTGACAAAGATTTACTGCTCATCTGTAAGTCTTAGAGTTAGATACCTGGAGGCCCAGGGCACAGTGACATGATTGGTCACACCTGAACCTCCCTTTGAGGAATGTTGTTAAACATTTACCAGCACACCCCTAGCAGATCCTCTTAACTTCAAGGGCAAGACACTCTCCTTCAGGAGGTAGGTAATGTGCTTCATCATCAATTCTTTGGAATTCTGGTTTGTCATTACATTCAACAGATTTTTGGTCAGTCAATAAGTATTTATCAAGTGCCTCAGGGGCACTGCTATCAGGGGCAGCTTGGTGGTGCAGTGGATAGAACACAAGTGCAGGAGTCAGGAGGACCTGAGTTCAAATCTCACCTCAGACACTTGACATTCACTAGCTGTGTGACCTTGGGCAACTCCCTTAACCCTAATCACCTCATCCTGGGTCATCTCCAGTCATCCTGATGAATATCTGGTCACTGGATTCAGATGGCTCAGGAGAAGAAGTGAGGCTGGTGACCTGCACAGCCCTCCCTCATTCAAAACAGTCAAGTGCAAGTCATGTCATTGTTTCTCTGATGGCATGGTCTTCTTCGATGAACACACATCTTCAATAGGTATATTGAGCATGGTCTTCTGCTACATCTGGGGCCATCACCAGGTCTTCTTGACCTATGTCTTGTACTGGACTAAGATGACTTTAGTGACTCTGCACAGCCCTGCCTCACTTAAATCCAATTCACTTGCAAGTCAAGACATCACCCTCCTGAGATCATTGGTCTTCTCTGAGAACAAAGGACAAACCAAAACATCAAGTGCCTACTATGCACCAGGTACTGGGCTAAGTGCAGGAGGCAGTGTCTGCCCTCAGTGAGCTTATACTGTAATGGGGTGGTAACATGTAAGCAACTGGGTGCATGCAATATATGTACATATAATATGTATGTGTGTGTATATGTATAAATATATACATTATTATTTATACATATACTCATACATACATATTTATACATATGTATATATATATACATATATATATATATGTATATATATATATATATATATAGAGAGAGAGAGAGAGAGAGAGAGAAAGAGTATAAATTGGAGGTTAGTAATCTCTGTCCTTTCAAAGCTGATTTTCCTTAGAATGCCAAGTCCTTTAATAAATTTCATTTATTTATAAATTTTAATTTAATTCTAAATTAATCTTTTGATTCTCCTCACTTTAGTCTGCATCAGTTCATACAAGTTTTCCAAGGTTTCTCTTTGCACAGAACTGCAGTATCTCATGACACTGATAGGCCATGATCTGTCCCGCCACTCACAACTGATGGGCATTTCTCCTCCCCAATTAGTTTTTGCCTCTGCAGAGGCAATTAAATACTTTTGCACATATGAGTTTTTTATTCTCCTTGTTTGATCTCTTTGGGATATAAGCCTAGTAGAAGTCACAGGGTCAAAGGGTAAGCATAGTTTAGTGACTTTGGGATTATACTAGCTGTGGGATCCCTGGGCAAGCCACTTAACCTCTGTCTCCCTCAATTTTCTCAGCGGTAAAATGGGGATGAAAATAAAAGCATCTACCTCTCTGGGTTGTTCTGATGATCCCGTGAGGTAGTAATGGTAAAGCATTTAGCACATAGTGGTATATGCCAAATGTGCACTTGCCAAAAAGACTGTTTCAGGGAGAATTCACAAAGGACAAGCACTCACATGGAGGTCAGAAGAAGAGATACAAGGACACTCTCAAGGTCTCTCTTAGGAACTCTGGGATCGATTGTGAGAGGTGAGAGACACTGGCACAGGACCACCCAGCATGGCATGTCCACATCAGAGAATGCTCTATAAATTGTAGCAGCTCAAAAGAAACTTGAGGTGCGCAAATTTAGAGAATCCACTCCACATGTTCACATGGGCTCTTTGTGCCTGACCTGTGGTAGAGCATTCAGAGCTCACGTTGGTCTGATCAGCCACAGTTGGACACACTGTGACTTGACTCTAACATAGTGATGTCAACTGGATCCTCTTTGAGAATGAAGGACAACTGCCTTTATTATTATTAGAATCAATTGAGATCATAATTTTAAAGAATTTAGCACAATGCCTGGCACATAGAAATGGTATATAGATGTTAGCTCTTACTACTATTAGAATCAAAGAAGATAATATTGTAAAGTGTTTAGCACAGTGCCTGGCACATAGAAATGGTATATAGATGTTAGCTCTTACTACTATTAGAATCAAAGGAGATAATATTGTAAAGTGTTTAGCACAGTGCCTGGCACATAGTATTATAGAAATACTAACTATTACTATTAGTTAGTTCCAAATTGCTTTCCAGATTGGACAATGTTCCAATTCACCCCTTTCACTGTGGCTCCTTCTAAAGAACAAATTGAGGGTTGACTAGTTAAGGGACTTCTCTAAGGCCTGAGATCTGGAAGAAAGTGAATTGGAATCAAAGCCTTTAATTTATTCAATCAGCATCAGATAAGCATTTATTATGTTCCTAGTATGAGGCAACTGTGCTACCATAGAGCAAGCTAAGAAAAAGAAAAAAAATCTCTGACCTGTTTCTTTTAAAAGACTTGGCAGACTTGGATTCTATTTTCCTGGTCCAGACCTGTGCAATGAGATCCCTGCCCCAGACCACATCACAAGGGATCCCCAGGTGTTCTAAGATACCACAAATGCCAAAGGCTATATTATTCTTCATTCTTCTCTTTCCCAACTGGTTCCAGATAAGTAAACCTTGCAGACCTCAGAGTAATTAATGCCAATGAGAATTTAGATAATACCCAGATCGACCTAATTCATTGATTTTTTTTTCATCTCAATTCGACAAACACTCTACCTTTTAAAGACTAACGCAAATGTTACTTCTTCAAGGAAGGCTAGTCTGATCTCTCTGCTCTGCCTGGACATTCTGACTCAGACTTCATGGGGCATTTTGTTTTGAAAACTTTTGATTTTATTATGTAATGTTGATGTTCAGTTGTATCTGACTTTTTGTGACCTCATTTGAGGTTTTCTTAGCAAAGATACTGGAATAGTTTGCCATTTCCTTCTGCTGCTCATTTGACAGATGAGGAAACTGAGGCAAACAGGGTTAAGTGACTTGCCCAAGGTCACACAGCTACTGTGTGTCTGAGGACAGATTTGAACTCAGGAAGATGAACCTTCCTGACTCCATACACTACACCACCTAGCTGCCCCTGTGTGATGTTGTACCTTAATTATGACATTGGCATATCCCCTTTCCTAGGCTGCAAACTCCTTGAAAGGCAGAAAGGGCCAATCCTGGTATCAGGATGACCTGGGTTCACATCCTCCCTTTGATGCTGGTTTCTGGGGGCAACCATGGGCAAATCTCTGAACCTCAGTTTCCTAAACTGTAAAATGAGGTTCATGATGTTTGCAGGGATTGATTAATGAAGGTCTTACAATCTTCCTTACAAAAAAACCACAGCTTGTGGATTCTGTTGGAGGAGTTGAGTTCTGATGTATTAGACTCCTCTGTGTGTCCTTTCTTTGTAAATGGCCACATTCCCAAGAGCCGTCAGCTGGTCACAGAGCCCCTTTCCTAGTTTCCAAGCAGAAGGCTTAACAGCTGTGGGGACAAACCATCCCTTTCAGCATATTGGCACTGTGGCTCTATTTCTTGGGGGGTCAGCACCTAGACAGGGCTTTCTGAAGGGGACATTGTTGCCAAGATTGGCTCAAATCACTGGCTCATCATCCATGGTGCTTGAGATGTGTGTCTGCCATTAACATACCAATCAACAAGCATTAATTAAACACTTACTATGTGCCAGGAGCCTAAATACCAAGAAAAAGCAAAAACAACATGGTGGGATTTTAATTGGAGGTTTCCTTTGCCACACCTGAGTTTGGGGTGTTCCATTTGGCATAAGGTCATAGAGTTTAGCTTGGAAGGGACCTTAGAGGTCATCTTGTCAAACCCCATTATTTTATGGAAGCAGAAACTGAGGCCAAGAACGTTAGGTGCCTCTCAGGGTCCAAAGGAATGAATGAGGCATATACAGGCCTATGCTCTTTTCCCACTTGGGCTGAAATCACAGAGGTTTTGATTCCAGGTCCTCAGATCCAGGGCTCTTGCCCTGTACCTACACTAATGCTAGTCACAGATTGCCTTTCAATTTTGAATTGCAGTTCCATATTTCTAAGCCAGAAATGCCAGAAAGGAGGTTTTTTTTGGGGGGGGGAGGGCGCAAGGGGAACAGGGAAAGGGCCGAATAAAACATAACAATAAAATAAATCTAATTTAAATAGAACACTAATTTTCATACCTACTTAAGGTAAACAAAGAGGGTAGGATAACATGCAGGGGTAGGAAATCTTGAGACCTTGAGGCTTTCTAGAACCCTGTCTGTGGCCTTTTGACTGAGCCCAGGCTTTACAGAGCAAATCCTTTTATTAAGGGGATTTGTTTTGTGAAGTTTGGATTCAGCCAAGGGGCCGCACTTGAGGACCTGGAGGGCCACATGTGGCCTTGAGGCTGCAGGTTCCCTACCCCTGGATAGTGCATAGAGAGCTAACTGTGAAACCAGGAAGGTCAGAGTTTAAGTCCAGTCTCTCCCCTGTGAAAGCCCTGTAATTCTGGGACAAGTGACTAAATCTCTCAGTGACTCCCTAATTCAACCCAGGCAACTCTTAATACTGTAAGGAACAAGTGTTTGTATATATTAGTGGAGGGAGTTTCCACACCAGAAGTTCCTTGAAAAGATGAAGTCTCAGAGCAGGACTTAAAAAAAAAGTTAGCATTACAGGTACCCCAGGCTTGCGACTCTTTATCTCAATTAAAGATGCCTTTTCCTTCAATTTAGGAGTTTGATTTATATCAGGACTTGACAATGCCTTTTTCTTTATATTTTGATTTATTTTGAGTTTGATGTATTTCAGGAGTAAAACATCTATACCAAGGACTTTAGAGATCAAACAGTTAGGAATAGTGTTGGATTCCACATTCCAGCCTCTCCCCATTTTATAGATGAGGAAGTGTAGGCCCCCAAAATTGATTCCTAAGAGGGTTGCCGAGTTAGTGGCAAAGCAGGATCTGAATCCAGGCTCCCTGACTCCTCAGTTCTCTGCTACTTTGATACTGGCTTTCTGCTGCTGATAGATTCAAACAGTCATTAATATTAATCCTTGGCCTTTCTGCAGAACTTGATACTGAGGAATTGGGAATTTGGAAGGGTTCCCTACTTATTCCTCCAAGTTCCTGTCACTTCTGTTCCTTTCAGATGTTAAGTAAATATTCAAAGGAGACGCCATTCCTTCCCCTTGCCTCCAGAAAAGTCAATACATCTTGCCGAAAGCATGACATCACTGTATTCCATTAGTGGTGGGAAGAAAGAATAGGTACAATACATTGACCACTTTTTAGTTTACATGAACAGGCATGCGCTGATCTCCTAGTTTTTCAGGGGAGATAGAAAGAGATCTCTAAGGATATGTAATCAGTCTTCAGGTGATGAGGGCTGCTGAGAGCTCTCAACTCTGAAAGTCCAAGCTTTGCTATCTGGCTAACTATACTGGAGAACTGGGATGATTTAACTCCCAATGGTCCAGTGAGATTTCAGAGGCTTTACCCAAGTAGTGGACAAAATAAAATTAAGGTTCTAGATCTAGTAGTTTTCATTAAGGCAATATCCTGCTCTAAGATTTCCCTACTTCAATGGCTCCCTAGGATAAAAGAAAAAAGTTTCAGTTGAGTTTTTAAGCTTTTATTTTTATTTATTTATTTTAACTGCATCTCTGGGCTTTTATTTTTTTTTTTCTTTTTAAATAAATTTATTTAACTTTTTACATTCATTTTCACAAGATTTTGGGTTCCAAAATTTTCTCCCCATTTGTCCCCTTCCCCCTCCCCAATACACTGGACATTCTAATTACCCATATCACCAATCTGCCC
>JAQQSK010014094.1:0-11249 GCA_028658325.1 Potorous gilbertii | reverse complement strand
ATTTTGAGGATTAAAATTCATTATTTAGTAAAAATTGTTGAGAAAGCTGGAAAGCAGTCTGGCAAAAATTGGGCATGGACTGATATCTTAAACCATTTACTCAGGGCTCAAAATGCATACATGACCTTTAGAAGAACATGGGATATATTTTCTATTAGATTTATAGATAGGAGAACAATTTATGAATAGATAAGACAGAAAGGCATTGTGGGCAGAAAGGCAATGAATAATTTTGTTAAATTAAAAAGTGTGCATACAAATAAGACCAATGTTTACAACAACAGAAGGAAAGTAGAAAACTGGGGGGAAATTTTTATAGAGTTTCTCAGATAATACTCTTATTTCTCAGATATATAAAGATCTTGTAAAATTTATAGGAAATGAGTCATTCCCCATTTGATCAATTGTAAAAGATGTGAACAGGCACTTTTTCAATGATGAAATCAAAACTATATATTAGAGAAATGCAAATGAAAAGAACTTTGAGATAGCATCTTACACTATCAGATTAGATAAATACAATTAGGAAATGACTGAAGGAATTGTGGGATGTAATTGTGATGGAATACTATTGTGCTATAAGAAATGATAAATCCATTGATTTTTAGAAAATCATGAAAAGACTTGCATGAAATAAGGAAAAGTGAAATGGGAAATACCAAGAGAGTGTTATACATAGTAAAAGAAATACTATCCTAAGAACAACATTAAATGATTAATTCATCTTTAGTATCATAAGTTCTCAAATCAACTACAAAGGGACCTATGAAGGAAGATGTTATTCACCCTCAGAGAAAGAATTGTATATTATGGTTTTACTTGTATATGTGTTTATTTGTAGCCTTATTTAGGAAGGGGCAGGGTAAGGGGGAGTGGAAGAGAGAGGGAAAAAAAGAACACAGCAGAGAACAAAAGAAAACTTGGAAGCACAGAAAAGCTTGGTAGTTTTAAAAGCAATGTGTGGTATTTATTACATAGTTTTTAAAAAATGTGAACACTCTGAAATGAAAATTCTTGGTTTGATATTAAATTGTCTCTTTATGTTATACTGTATATATGGAAATGTTCTTTTTTTGTCTTTAAAATGAATTAAAAAATGAAAAATGTAATTGGGAAATTTCATTTTTATTTTTTAAAAATTATTTTATTTCACAAGAACTTAATTGAAAAAAAATCCCAAAGACGGTTTTCTAAGGCAAAATGCCTTCCACACTCAGAGAAAGAATTATGGAAGTCATTCGCAGAATGTAGCAGATCATGTTTGTGTGTCGGTGGGTTTTAGTGTATTACGTTTTGATTTTGTTATATGATTTCTTCCATTTATTTTAGCGCGACTACATAGCACGACTATAGTGAAAATGTGCTCAATAGGAAAGTATATGTAGAACCTATACAGAATTGTATGCTGTCATGGGGAGGGAGGGGGGTAGTGGGGGGAAGGTATGGTGGGGGATAAAATCTTAATGTACAACCTTAAAAATAATAATAATAAAAAATTATTTTACTTGTTTTCAATGTTCTACAATCACTTCCATGTATCTTAGATTTTTTTCTCCTCCCTTCCCTTCCATCCCCCCCTCTTTCCCCACTCCCTCCTGGAGACAACATTCCTATTAAATACATTTTCACCTTAGTCATGTTGAATAGAAGAGTTTAAATGAATGGGAGAAAGTATAAACAAAAGAAAACATAATACAAAAGAAAATGATCTGCTTCTGCTTCATTCTGTGATGCAATTCCATAGTTCTTTCTCTGGATGTGGAAGGCATTTTGCCTCAAAAGTCCATTGGGATTTTATTTGTTTTCAGTGTTCTACAATTACTTCCATATAACTTAGATTTTTTTCCCCTCCCTCCACCTTCTTCCTTCCTTCCTCCCCTGTCCCTCCCTGAGATGGCATACAATATTATATAGTTTCTGCACATACATTCCTATTGAATACATTTTCACCTTACTCATGTTGCATAGAAGAATTAAAATGAATAGGAGAAATCATAAAACAAACCAAAACTTAATACAAAAGAAAATGATCTGTTTCAACCTGAGATTGAATTCCATAGTTTTTTCTCTGAATGTGGAAGGCATTTTGCCTTAAGAGATAATTGAGAATTTTTTAGGTGCTTGCATTGCTATGAAGAACTAAGTCTACCAGAAAAGTTCCTCACACACTGTGGTTGTTGCTGTGTACAAAGTTCTCCTGATTCTGCTCCTTGCACTCAGCATCAATTCATATAAATCTTTCCAGGCCACTCTGAAGTCTTCCTGTTCATCATTTCTTATAGCACAGTAGTGTTACATTACATTCATATACCACAACTTCTTCAGCTATTCCCCAATTGATGGGCATCCCTTTGATTTCCAGTTTTTGGCCACCACAAAGAGAATTGCTATAAATATTTTTGTACATGTGGGACCTTTTGCTATTTTTATGATCTCTTTGGGATAAAGTCATAGAAGAGATATTTATTTGGGAAATTTTAAAGAAAATAAATGAAAATACAGTAGAACACACACACATAATATTGATATTGCAGCTATGTAGAAATAAGAGATTTGATGTAGGTATATAGTTCAGGGGTGGGAAACTTGAAGCCTTGAGGTCATATGTGGCTCTGTAGGTCCTCAAGTATGACCCTTTGGCTGAGTCCAAACCTCACAGAAATAGGACGTGGATGATGATACAGCATTGGGAATAAAAAATGGTTCACCCAACAGGAACAAAGAAAGGCATAACAGAACAGTGCTGATGGAAACCTCAAGAGGAGGGAAAATCCATAAGGAGCAAGCAGGCACTAATGTCAAATGAAGGAAGATGAGGACTGAGAAAAAAACCATTGGATTTAGTAATGAAGAGTTCGTTGCTGACAGGGAAAGCCATTTTAGTTAATCAATTGAGATTGAAGGTGTTTACAAAGGGTTAAAAAGTTGAGTGAGAAAGAGGAAATTAATACAGACTACTTTTTCTAGCAGTTTAACCGTAAAGGAGGAGAAACGTAAGAAAATAATTTGAAAATATTGCATCAAATTTCTTTTTTTATGTAGTTTTGGGAGTATATGTGGTAATCTGAACATGCTTGCAAAGCAGCAAGAAAGAGTCATAGACAAGATATTTAATATTAGGTAGAGGGAGATTGAAATGACAAATTCATATAAGAGTATGGGAGGAAGGAAGTGGGGAGTGAGGGAGAGAGTAAGGGGTAAGTAGGTAAGAAGTCTTCCAAAGCAAGACTTTAAAATTGGGTTCTTTAAATGAACATTCTTTGTGTTGTACCATCCTCTCTCCCAAAACCTTTCCTTCCCTCCTCCCACCCAGTTGTCCCTCATGTATTCATTCTATCAAGCATCCTTGTGTTCTCTTTGGATTCTCTCCTTTCTGTAACTTTCTTTGTTATTCTTAGGGTGACAGTGGGGGTCCTTTAGTCACTGAGAAAAATTCAATATGGTGGTTGGTTGGTGATACAAGCTGGGGATCTGGATGTGCCAAGACAAACAGACCTGGAGTTTATGGAAACCTGACAGTATTTACAGACTGGATATACCAACAAATGCAGGTAAAGTTTTGGTTTTGCCTTCAGTTCATTAAAGATACTGTTCTTTCCTTCTTCCTCCTATCATCCTTTCCTTTAAAGTTCACACATATATAATGTACTGTCCTTTGTGCATTAACGCAGAACTGAATGGCCAATTATGAGCAGTAGGAAACGTATTTGGTGCCCTCCTAGTAGTAGTGATGTTAGTTGGGAGCCATTTCTCTGATGTCTACATAGACTTTGGAAATTGGCAGAGAAATCAGCCTAATTGTGCCATCTCTAACATTCTTGAAAAGCCTTTTCTCCAACATCTATGGGAGAGGAAAACCACTGCCTCTTGAAACAACTCATTTTGGGCAGTTCAAATTATTGAGTAATTGTTTCTTAAATCAAGGTCAAACATGCTCCTTTGAAACTTGTCCTGCTTGATCCTACTTGTGTCATTTCAGTTTAAGCAGAAAAATCTGATCCTATTTTCATATGATCACCCTTCTAATGCTTGAAGACATTTCCAGATATGATCTGAGTTGGGTGAGGTACAGCAGGACTACCACTTTCTTTTTATACACTGTTCTCATTGGTGCCACTTGGGAATGCATACTTTTTTGGTTGCCATTGACTCGTACTGAGCTTGAAGTCCACTAAAAGTCTAAAGAGTACCTTTTTAAAAAATGATTTTTTTAAAAGCACCTTTCATTTTGACATCAGTAATTTCAGGATTCTGTCTCAGATGAACTGTCTCTTTTAACAAAGAAAAGCAGTTCATCCAATAGGATCAACACAGTGACCACATCTGACATAACATTAACCCCGTTCTCTACCATGAAGAGAGAGATATAGGTCTTTACCAGTTCTTTGGGAGCAAGATTATAGATACTCAGATTTGGTTTCCATTTATTAGTTTTTTAACTCTTTTCATTATTTAGGTCATCATGTGTTGTGAAAAGGAATGCATCTTGTCCTCTTAAAATATAGAAATACCAATATACATAGCTATAAGTGGATTCTTTGAAAGAGAAATCTCTAAGTAGAGCTTGAAGAGGTCTTACACTTGCAGAAAAATAGTTTATTCCTCTCTATGTTAGCCTTCCTAGCAATTATCTGTATTTTAGGCTTAATATAAAACTTTACTTCTGTTTAGTAAACTATAGGACTGTTTTAATTAGGAAGATCTAAATTCAAATTCAGCCTCAGACACTTACTAGCTGCAAGATTCTGGGCAAGTCCATTAACCTCTATTTGACTCAATTTTGTCATCTGTAAAATGGGGATGATCACAGCACTTACTTCTCATGGTTGTTATAGGATCAAATACGGTAATTTACAAGTCCTTGGCACAGTGAACCCCAGTGCTATAGAAATGCTAGCAATCACTTTAATTATGGTTACTTATATTATATCTTGATTATAGTCTCTCATGTCAAAAGAGATAGATGGTTATCATCTTTTTGCCTCCATACATGTATTCTGTTCTTCTGGTTCTGCTTATTTCATTCTGTATTAATTCATGTACAGCCTATTCCACTTTAAAAAATTTTTCTTTCACAATTTTCTACTGCAGAGTAGGGTTCCATTACATTATCATACTATGGCTTGTTTAGTTATTCTCAGTTTTTGCTATTACAAAGAATGCTTCTATGAATGTTTTGGCACCTTTTTGAAATTTGTCTTTGACTTCTTTTCCTCAGATGATTTTCACATTACTTTTCATCTAGCTCTTCCTGCATATGTCCTATTCAAATGAATTAGATTTTTTTCATCTGAGTTGCAAAACCCTATATTCATCAAAATAAAAACATATGAAAGAGCACTTACGGTGACTTAGACAATGTTTTAAATTTGGGAAATTTAGAATCATAGGATAATTAACCTCAATAATAAATAAGCAAATATTTGTAATAGGAACTGTCATTTCTTTCACACTTCAAGGTTTACAATCCACAAAATAATCCTGTGAGGTATTTCAGGTATTATCCCCATTTTTCAGATATAGAAACATAGGCTTATAGATGCTATTTGTCCTTGGTTCTACTAAGTAGAACCAAGGTCTCCTATCTCAAGTACTTTCCAACTCACCATATTTTATATTTATTCAGACTAAATGTGAAATTTAACCTAACTGATAAATTGTTATTGGCATACCCCTTCTGAGAGAAAACTGGGAGTGGGAGTTGACTTTTGGGTAAACATGACAAGTATCTTGTAGTGACATTCAAATGCTTTTAATTCTAAGTAAAATTTATGATTTTGTTAGGATTCCACATTTTGAAACTAAACAAAAAGGTCAGCAAATGTTAAAGTGAGCTTCTAATGGCTATTTTCCCAACTGAGAAGCATTTCTGTTGAAGAGATAGTTACCTGAAAGTAGTTGTCAGAATCCTTGCTTCTTTTATATATCCCAAAGTTGTTGGAAATTTTAGAGCAGTATATTAGGATGGAATGATAAGATATCTGGAACTTTTAAAATAGAGTACCATACATTTTTTCAGGCTAATTTTTGAACTTACTTCAACCGAGATTATGTGCTATTATTAAAATTTAGTACCAATTGTTAAATAGTGGAAACCAGTTTGGAGTGCTTTTAGTGAAAGGATGAAAAAATTTATTTTATTCATATTTATATAATTCAAATAAAGGAAGAAGACTGAAGATAGAAATGGAATGGTATTAAACACCAATTTTCTAATTCCTATTTCAATGGCCTTTGCTCAGCCCTCATTTCACTTGACTTATCTACAACTTCTGACATTCTCAACTATTTCTTCCTAGATATTCTCCCCTTTCTTGGTTGATATTATTTTGTCTTGGTTACGCTTTTTTTCTAGTTATTGGTGTTTTCTTCTCCTTTGTTGTATTATCATTTCTTCCCTTCTCATAAAATGTGGATGTTACCCAGAGAGCTGTCCTAGCCTTTTCCTGGATAATTTTATCAGTTCCCATGGATTCAGTTAACATTTTGATGTAGTATATTGCTAAACTTACCTCTTTCCTGAACTTCAGTGCTATATGGTACTGGAGACAGATGAGAGGAGAGATGTTGGAATCATCTAGAGTTTAGATCAATTAGATAGCTATTCTAACAGGCCAGAGAAGGCAATAAAGGCTTGTACTAAAGAAGATGCTATATGAATGAAAGTAAGGGTCGATCCATGATAGATGTAGTTTATGGACATCCCTACTTGAGTACCCCACAGGCAAGGGTTTGCTAAAACTGCCTCTAACTGGCAGTTGTTTCATTTTCAGTGTGAGCATTTACTTCTCAAAAACTGCCAACACTTGAAAATAAGGAATTCTTAATTATCTAGACTTGGTGAAGTGATGGAGAGATTAAACTTAAAGTTACATTTTTATCCCCACAGAGTCAGTAGTTAATAATTTACCAGCATAGCCCTGCACTTAGGCATCTAAAATTTTATATATTCAAAAGAAAATCTCTTCAGACCTGTCTCTTTTGTAAAGTACCTGATTTATGTTAAGAACACTATTATTCTTTTTTAAAAATGTATTTTATTTTTTCCCCAATTACATTTTCAAACAATTTAACATTTTTTTTTAAGTTTTAGGTTCCAAATTTTATCTCGTTTCCTCCCTCTCACCTTTCCCCCTCCCCAAGCAGGTAAGAACTCAGTTATATGTCATGTATGTGCAATCATTTAAAACATTTTCACATCAGTCATGATGTATAGAAAGATTCAACTAAAAAAAAAGAATGAGAGAAAGTCAAAAATAGCATGCTTCAGGCTGTATTCAAACAATATCAGTTCTTTCTTTGGAGGCAGAGAGCATGCTTCCTCATTAATTCTTTGGGATTGTCTTGCATCATTGTATTACTGAGAATATCTAAGTCATTCACAGTTTTGCATCATACAGCATTGTTGTTACTGTATATGATGTTCTCTTAGTTCTTATGATACTAGCAGTATTTCATTTTAATCATATGCCATAACTTTTGTTTAATCATTCCCTAATTGATGGGCCTCTCCCCCCTTCTTTGGTATTACAAAAAGTCATGTTATAAATATCTTTATGTATATGGGACCTTTCTGTAGTTGACCTCCTTTGGATATGTATTTAACACTGGGATCTCTTGAAATCTGTTTTCTAACCATACCATTCAATTGAATGCATCTCTAAATTATGTAAAAAATCACTTCGTTCATTTTAGTACATTTGCATACTGTTTGCATTCAAGAGCAATATAGAGTAATTTTGATCCAATTTTATCTTTAACAAAACTTATTTTTGTAGTTTTTAAACATATTGCCTGAATTGCACATATTGTGTCTTTTGTATGAAGATTAAACCTCACAGTTATCCTAATAGAACGCATTTTGGTTAAAATGAGACAGAATCTCCATTTTCCCATAGGCCATTTACTGTTAGCACTTGAAATTATAAGACTTACTACTTAGTTAGTCTACTGACAAAGATTTAAAGTGGCAGTCTGTTTTTTTAGGTCCATGAGAATTTGCTATTCCTCATATGATGACTAAAATAAATATACCCCCAATGGTTCTTCAAGGACAGAGTTTTTGTAGGTTATCCTTAAATTATTCAGTGCTACAATTATATTTCTGTATTTTCCATATCATAAGGTATAACCAAATAAAGTTTCTCATATCCTTATCTGAATGGAATCAAAACCCTTCCTCATCTTCCTTTCCAAAACCCTTTACATTCACATCTCCTATTCACACTGGCCATGCAAATAGACTGCAACCCCCTTACCTCGGCCTTTCCTGTTCTTTTCATATTGTGATCCAACAATTCTCTTATTTTTCACTGATTTAAACAAACCTCTCTTTCCCCTTTAAGAGAAGTGTTAATAATAGACTCAGATTTAAACTGTAAACTATAAACCCATCTTTTCCCCTCATTTTGGAACTTTACTGATACTTCTTTCAAACTAGCTTCGGTTCCTTTTTTTTTTCTTTTGTCAGTGAAATAACTTTCTTCCCTTGCAGTAAAGCAATCAATCTGTCACTCTCCAGGAAAAAGAATGTAAAAAAAGATCTAAGTATTGTTTCCATGTAACTTTCACAAAGTTTTATTCTTAGTCCTTTAAACATATTCTACAGAGTAGTATCTCAAGATTCTCCAAGATCCTTCAGCATTTATATAAACATTTGAATCACAATTTGGAAGTGAATCTTATAGAACTTACATTTCAGTCACAAATTTAGTCTCTAATTAAATTAGTTTACAATGCTATAAATTTCTGCAGTCTGGGAACAAAGGTTACCTTTTCTCTTATCTATGTTTTCATTTTTATTTCCCCAACTTGGCTTTGAAAGCTTTGAATGTTCTTCCTTTCCTCTTTATACACCTTTTTCCTTGGCTAATTAGACCCCAGCAAAAAATCAGTTTGAATTTAACAAGACATAAAACACAGACAATGCTAACATTCCAGATGTTACACAAATACAAACACTTAAACAGAAACAAAAACAAGACAGATACATAGTCCCATGTGGCTGGGTTTGGGGTTGTCAGTTTCTTTTCATCTTTAATTTATAATACTCAAAGGTACTGATTTGAGACCAAAACAAATTATCATCTGGATCTCTTGGAGTTTTAGACCAAATTTCACCTAGCTTAATTGAGTGCTTCTTGGTCATTCCCAGATACCCTAGGAGTTTCCCTTGGTCCTATATTATAAGAAATTTTTCTGGCAAGGGGGATGCTTATTTTGGTATACTACTACTGGAACCCATTTTTCAACTGTGGTAAACTGATGAAATGAAGTCTAAGCTGGGCAATTTATTAGCAAAGCATGCAGTTGCTGATAGATCAGGTACATGACCCCTTAGCAGGCACAAGGATCTAGAAGAGAGAATTACAAGGGTTTTTTTTTTATGATAAAACATAGTTACTATTTTTAGATTTAGGTACTTTCTAGTGCATGGAAGACTCTTGTTGATATTATCCTTCATACTAGTTAGCGATGCAATAATACTGACTTTCTTGAAATGATGATTTACAGAAATAAACTAAACTTAGTTTAGGGCCATAAAACTTAACTTCAGAGATTATATAGAATGTCCATAATGAGAATCAATGTGATTCTCTTACTCTATTCATTCTGCCACACTGCTTTACTTAGGAAGGTAAGCAAATATAAAATGCATACGCTAAATAAAAATGATTTTACTGGGAAGGTAAGAAAGGGCAAACAACTGGGGAGAGGAGTAATAAAGGTCTTGTATAAGAGTTGACACTTCACTGGAATGCAACTAGGGACTTCAAGGAGTAGAGGTGGGAAAATAGCATTCCAGGCACAAGGGACAGCATGAAGGGAGAAATGGACATTGAACAAATAATAGAAACTAGGGATTTTTTAGCTGAATTGTAGAATGTATGAGGATTAATGTGAAATGTCTCTAAAGACAGATTGTAGTCAGATAGTGAAAGTATTAAATATCAGAATATTTTCTCACAGAGGCAAATAAGAAGACCCTGAATCTTCTTGAGCAGAGATCAGACCTGTGCTTTAGAAATAGTGATCTGGCTAATGTGGGGAATGGAAGGGAGAGGAAAGAGAATGGAAACAGGGAAATTGATTAGGAGTCTGTTGTAGCAGTGTAGCCAAGATGCATTTATGCATCTGAAATGTGTAAATGGAGAGTAGTTAGATCCAAGAGATTCTAGGAATAAAGAACTGACAAACTAGAGAAACTGAATTAATATGGGAAGTGAAGGAAAGGGGAGATTTGAAGACCTTAAGGTTGTAAACCTGAGTGACTTAGCAGGGAGTTGTTATCTTTAACAGAAAAGGCTATTTTGCTTTCTTTTGTTACAATATCACTTTGCTTTATTACCTGTGTCATATACACTTGTGTATAAATGTCTTCAAGTTCTGTTTTATCACTGGTTCCCTTTTTGTATTTTTTTTCCAAAGAAGTGAGATAATGATTAGTAACAGACAAGGAAATGGAAAGAGGGGATTGTTGGGATTAGATTATATTTCAGAACCCTCCTATTTTGACAGTAAAATTTTAAAATTTTGAATTAATTTGAGAAAGGCAGGAATTAGAAAAAGTTAAAGTAATACCATGAGAAGATGGGTTGGTCATGTGGCATAGGTGAAGTTCTCAATTGGTATTTATGAGATGTCAAGTGAAATTGAAGGCTTTCCATAAGGTAGGTGAACCTTGTGGTAAACTAATTAATGAAGTAACTCATGACAAAATACAGCAACAGAAAATTAAATCACTTGATAATCTTTTTGTAAGAGCTTTCCTGAACACTTGGTTATCATTGAAATTTTATAAGTCAAAATCCATAATCTCTATCTAGGTTAATATGTCTATGGCATCATCTTTCATTTTTTCCCAAGAGTAGCACTGAATATGACCATGGGGAAATGATGATTCTGATGGCAATGATGATGTAGAATACGATGGTCATCATGATATTGGTGAATGAGGTTGGCCTGTAGTATCATATAGCAGTTAGCTATGTTCTTGCTGCCAATTGGAAGTCTTCCATAGGTTTTGTTATGTCTTGACATGCCTAATATCTTGGTATGTACTGGCATAATTAATATCTTGCCTTCCTCACCACTATGCCCATTTGATATCAACCCATTTTAATATAGTCCCAGGGCATACTATTCAGCTACTTCCTGGTTCTGAGGGTAGGAAAAAGTTTTAGTCAAAGGCTTGTAATCACTGCTTATCAGTGGTTAATTATACTATATTGTTAGATTCCTTGAGCCTT
>JAQQSK010014093.1:0-11250 GCA_028658325.1 Potorous gilbertii | reverse complement strand
CAAGTTTTATGAGAATTTGTCTGGCCACTCATTACTGAAGTTATGAAATTCCCCCTAGAGTCATATGTATGGCATTTACTACACCTTGGAACCAACTCAGTCTTAACAGACTCCAGCTTTGATTCAAAATGGGCCCGCTTCCTTGAGTAAAGTGGATATCAGATCTTGGAATACAGAGCGTAGGAGCATGATTTCAATCCTTGTAGTGCCAATGCAATACCCACAGTAGCCACTGTGGATATGCAGGCATATTTGCAAGGGAAATTCACAAAATATAAACTCTTCCTCAAAAACAAAACCAAGTTATTTATTCATATACCAGAAAGCAAGTTCCACCATGTAACAACATAGTTTGTACACACTACCAATAAAAGGAGTACAGCCATCCCCAAGCCTTCCCTCTGTCATGCCTTTCCACAAACAAGCTCCCCTTAGCAAAACTACTGCCTCTCTCACTCATGGTCGCTACTCTGCCTCAGCTCTGCTTCACTCTCTCAGCTCTGCTCCTCATGCTCTACCTATTCAGCAAGCTTCTCCCACTATCTGCTCCATGTGACTGAGGCTGTGGGCTGGGCCAGAGCTCAAATCAGGTCAATGTATTGTCAATATATGTTTAATGGAATGGGAACATCTTTCCCATCCATTTCATATGCCTACGTGACCTGCTTAAGTCACATGAGTTTAAAGCACATGTTGTGGGAGGAGCTTTCTAATTGGATGGAATGGGAAGGGGTGGAGCTGGAGCAAATCTCAGAGGAAGTAAACTAGTCAAATCTGAGAGAAAGGTGACAGTTGAGTGAGAGAAGGGCATATTGCTTGAGGGTGTTCATTTGAGGGAAGACCTTGTAATGTGTACAGACTTCTTGGTTCCTTGGATGGGTTTCTTATTTGGCTTTCTGGTGTTTGAGTAAGTGTTTCTATTCTGTCTTCCATGTGGAGAGTCTGTTATGTTTTGCAATTCAGAACTGTGCTGGGATATTCATAACTATGGCAGGAGGTATGAATGTCACATTGGTGTTACAGTCACATGGGCCTAATTAGGGGCAGGGAAGATCTTTAAATTCCCTTACTATCAGTAAAGAAGGAGTGGGTTAAACAACAACAAATCTTAAAAATAATCAACAACTTCACTCAAGAGAATGACAATAAAGAGACAACCATCCAAAAGTTAAGGGATACTGCAAAAGGAGTTCTTAGGGAAAGCTTTATTTCTCTGAATGCCTACATGAACAAAATAGAGAAGGAGAAGATCAATAAATTGGGCATGCAGCTGAAAAAGTTCGAAAAGTACAAATTGAAAATCCCCAAGTAAAAACCTAATTAGAAATACTGAAAACCAAAGAAGAGATTAATAAAATTGAAATTAAGAAATCTATGAATACAACTAAGAGTTGGTTTATGAAAAATCCAATAAAATTGATAAATCTTTAGTCAATTTGATTTAAAAAAACAAGGAAAACCAAATTACCAATATCAAAATTGAAAGGGTGAACTAACCTCCAAAGGGGAGGAAATTAAAACAATAATTAGAAATTGTTTTGCCCAATTTATGCCCATAAATTCAACAATCTATATGTGATAGATGATTATTTTAAAAAATGTAAATTATCCAAAGTAACACAAGAGGAAGTTGATAAGTAACCCCATTTCATAAAAAGAAATTGAACAAGCCATCAAGGAACTCCCTAGCAAAAAATCTTCAGGGCCAGATGGATTTACGAGTGAATTCCATCAAACATTTGAAGGACAGTTAATTCCAATACTATCTAAATTATTTGGGAAAATTGGAAAGGAAGAGTCATCCCAAATTCTTTTTATGATACAAATATGGCTTTGATACCTAAACCAGGAAGAGCCAAAACAGAGAAAGAAAATTATAGACCAATTCCTCTAATGAATATAGATGCAAAAATTTTAAGTCAGATTTTAGGGAAAAAGTACAGCAACTTATCAAAAGAATAATACATTTTGATCAGGGAGGATTCATACCAGGAATGCAGGCTGGTTTAATATTAGGAAAACTATTAGCATTATTGATCATGTCAACAACAAAGCTAACAGAAACCACATTATTATTTCAATAGATGCGGAAAAAAACCTTTGAAAATACAACACCCACTCCTATTAAAAACACTGGAGAGGATAGGAATCAATGGAATTTTCCATAAAATAATAAGCACTATCTACCTAAAACCTTCAGCAAGCATTATGAGCAATAGAGATAAGCTAAATGGATTTCCAATGAGATCAGAGGGGAATCAAGGATATCCATTATCAACACTATTGCTCCATTTGGCACTAGAAATGTTAGCATTAGGGGCAGCTAGGTGGTGCGGTGGATAGAGCACCAATGCAGGAGTCAGGGGGACCTGAGTTCAAATCTCTCCTCAGATACTTGACACTCACTAGCTATGTGACCTTAGGCAAATCACTTAACCCCAATTGCCTCATGCTGGGTCATCTTCAGTCATCCTGATGAATATCTGGTCACTGGATTAAGATGGCTCTGGAGGAGAAGTGAGGCTGGTGACCTGCACAGCCCTCCCTCATTCAAAACGAAGACAAGTGCAAGTCATGTCATAATTTCTGTGAAGGAATGGTCTTCCTCAATGAAGGACCAACACACACACAGAAATGTTAGCTGTAGCAATAAGAAGAGAAAAAGAAATTGATGGTTTTTCTTAGGGGCCCTGCAAGGTACTCCCCCACCCATAGCACATCCCATTCAATGGATAACTCAGGAAGCCATGTGGGTGGAGCAGTGGCCCCTATCTAGGGAGAAGCTTACTCATATACATCAGTTAACCCAGGAACAACTAGATGGAGGCCATATTGAGGAATCAAATATCCCAGGAACACTCCTATATTTACCATCTCTAAGAAGTCAGACAAGTGAAGATTACTTCATGATTTAAGGGAAGTAACCAAGACATGATCTCTCTTATAGCTGCACTGTCTACTGCCCTTGTTGCTTTATCTACTAGTATTCAATACCATGGATATATTAAGGAATTTGTTCCTAATTCCACTATGATAGCGTCACTTTCACACTTCTCCTATCTTATTATATTTACAACCTATTCAATTAAGAAATTCCTTTCCTATGTCATGGTTAACATGTATGGAGACTGTACTTTTGGCTAACATAGGCATCCTAGCCAGGAAGGGAGGGAAGGGGAGAGGAAATTACTCTGAAGCCATAAAATCCTCTTTGTCCCTCCTGGGCTCACTCACAATGAACCCCCATGCATACCTCTGTATGTCCCATGCATTTCTCAATAATGGTTAACATGTTTACTTATTCTCATTAAGCCAGAGTCAGGCATGATGGAGTCAGAAAAGAAGAAATAAAAATTAAAATATTTCAGTTCAGCAGGTTAGAGCACATGTATAGCCTGATTCTATTTGCTCCTTCTTCAAACCTTTGGTGAGGGGTGTCAGCCATTAATGAGTTTGTTCTAAGAACGAGAAACAAAATTAGGCATTGTGTGTGTTTATTTCTGTGGAAGCTGCTGGATCATGCATGGAGAGATATGCAGGGGAGTTCACTGTCTATGATGCCAGGGCATGCAAGGCATTATGGTAGGTTAAGGTCAGAATGGGAGACAATGTGTCTCCTGATTGGCCAATCCAGGTGAGGGGGGCTCCAGAGGGGAGGCCCTTGGCTGGTCCCACTCCTTTTCTAAGGGCACAATTACATGTCCGTCTAGAAATCATTTTTCGAAATTAAGAGCATAACTTAGAGCATGATTTCCTCCAAATCCCCAAATGGAAAAATGTGAAGCAAAATAAACACATAAACAATTTTACAGTTTCAACAGATGAAACAAAATTGCCAATGAACATCCCTTCACTTGATTATCTCACAGATGTCCTAGATATGAAAACCACTGTATCCATTTCTCTGTAACCCTGTAGCCTGAGTGCATTCAGAGAGGACAATGGGGTGATTCCAATACACTGCCATTTAATGTCATTCAGCTCCTAAACACATCTTGCACACGCCACATTTAAGTGTATTTTGCATCAAGGGTGGCTCTGCCCTGATCTGGTCAAACATCCCCATGACTCCCCTGGGATCTGACTGGAAATGAGCCCACATTCCACTTTAACTAGGGAGGAACGTGCCACCTGACAGCATTTCCTAAAGAACCTCCATTCCACAACTAAGCCTAGTCTCGCGGTGAATCACGTGCTTTCCTGGCCCCTCCAGGTCCTCCTTCCTGGCTCTCCCCCTCCCCCCATCAGGTGGTAGTGAAACCTAGCAGGTACCGGACCTGGTGGGTGGTGCCCAGGTGGAATCAGAGCCGGGGGCGGAGTTTGGAGGCCTGGGAGGGATCTGGGGCCGGGAGGGCTGGAGGGAGGGAGGTAATTGACACGATGGAGGGCGGGGCTTGGGGAGGAGCTCCTGGCCCTGGGTGTGATTGGAGGAAACGGCCCACGCTGGGGCCTCGGGGCGGGCAGAGGGTGGGAGGACCCTCCCAGGGGGCTGGAGGAGATCTGGAGCTTGGGCTGAGGCGGCTCCGCCTTCTCCCTGCCCTGGGTGCAGGGTCTGTCCACCCCTCTCCCCCAGAGCCCAGATCTCTCCCTCTTTCTCTCCCAGAGCCGAGATCTCGCCGCCTTGTCCTGGCCCTGAGATCTCTGCTCTCTGGACGCCAGCTCTGGGGGTGCAGGTCCCAGGTAGGTCCGAGCCCTCCTCTCCCAGCCCTGCTGCCTTCTGCTGGCTGCCCCTACCCATGAGTCTCCTCCTCTGATCACGTGGTCTGTGCCCCCTGGTCCCAGCCCCATCCTCCCCCGCCAGGACAAGCTTCCCTCTGCTAACCCATTTCCAGACTCCTGGATGGGCTCACCCTTTCCCCAAATGCAAACCTTAGCCACCGCGATCCAGGAATCCTGTGTCACTGCCCGCAGTTTTGGTTCGGGACTCAGTGGTTCTTCCTTCACATCAAACCCCTGGAAGGACCCACAGCTCCTGCCTGCCCTGAGGACCCCACTCTATATGCAGGAACGAAACCTCCTCCTGGCTCCCCTTTACCTGGATCCACAGCTCCGGGACTGCTTCCCTGTCAGATCCCAGCCACTGACTCCTGGTGTCTGATCTCCCTTTGAGGGATTCCAGGCCTGAACTCTGCCAGAGGGTCCCAGAGTCCTCCTGAGCGCCTAGTTAGACCCCAGGACACAGGCCTCCTGCTCTCCCAGGCTCAGTGTCCCCAGGAGCCCTTCTGTCAGTGCAGTGTCCCTGACCTGCCTGCCATGACCTGGGGTAGAATGTCTTCCTTTCAGACCCTCCCTGGGCTTCTCTTCCCTAGGTCTTTTGTTTCCCTGCTCCCTCTCCTTGCAGAGCCCCCAGGCACCCTGCCAGGGGGCTGAATCCGAGCCTCAGGCTTCCCCTGAACATTACCTAGGGGCTCCATCTCAGAGCCCTCCCCAACCCCCACCTTCCTAAGCTTCCTTCCTTACTAGATCAAGCAGTCAGTCTGTTGTCTGGATAATGTGTGTGTGTGTTAGTTGGAGAGATGGGGTGCAGGGAGGGCAGAGGACATGCTGGAGGGAGACTTGTGATTCAGGTGCCATTGGGGCTCTGACTGCTTTTATCCCACCTGGGATCTGAAATCCCTTCTGCCCCTTGGTTCTCTGAAGGATAGTGGGGAGGGGAAGGGGGCAGAAGAGAAGGAGGAGGAGAGGATGGGATCATCTACCATTCCTGTTGGTTAGAATCTCTGCACTGAGGGCAAGGCTTGACCCTCTGTCAATTCCTTTAGCCCAGCCTCCAGCCCTGGAAGAAAAGGGAAAGACTCTACCCCTCTGGGATCCTTCCTCCCCAGCTCAGACTGCAGAGGACCAAGGCCTGGCCCAAGCAGGGATCCTGGAGCCAGAGGGAATGGCCCCTCGGAGCCCCAGCCCCCCAGCCCAGGTGAGTGCACTCTGTCCCCAGACTTGACCAACATCATCCAGAGGTCATTTCCATTGACAAGGAGGGATTGTCTCTGAGGCTGGCACTCCCCACCTGTGGAATGTTTCTTTCCAGAAATAGGCAGGAATTTGAAAACAGTAGTAACAACACTACCTTGCTCTCTCCTTCTGTGTTTTGCAAGGATTGAAGGCACTTTCTCATCACTGGCTCTAACCTACCCACCCCCACCCTGGCTACACCCACTCCCTGCCCTCCTATGTTCATTTTTTAAGGTTTCCCTCAGCATCCCTGAATCACGAGGACAACCACTTCCCTCATTCCTCTCTATCCCATAGGGGTCTTGTCTTTGCTCCTTTGTCCATGTCTAGCACCCCTCCCCCACATCCATAGAACTATGCCCCTTCCCCTTTGCTTCTTTGGCCCAGCTCTCTCTCCCAGACCTGGAAGACAGGGTGCTCTGCTTCTCCAGGGTCTAAGCTGCACAGATACTTTATTCATCTGGTCTACACTGACTGACTGGTCCCTGTTTTGTAGGTGGCTTGACTGTCAAGGGCACACTGAGAGGGCAGTGAGGACTGATAGAAGTCAGTACCAGGGTCTGGGTTTGGGGCTTTGAGGTCCTGGCCTTCTGCCTGCTCTGATCCAATATTTCTGGAAAATATGGGAACTCAAGAAAACAGGTTAAGTTGGCTTCTGGGTCACATTCACAGGTTCATAGGCCCTTAGCAGAACTGTTTGGACCAGGC
Source organism: Potorous gilbertii (assembly GCA_028658325.1). NCBI lineage: Eukaryota > Metazoa > Chordata > Mammalia > Diprotodontia > Potoroidae > Potorous > Potorous gilbertii. The sequence continues at coordinate 4,590 of JAQQSK010014093.1, read as the reverse complement.
CAGAGGAAACAGGGCCTTCTTTAGTTTTTAAGTAATTAGCATTACTCCCTAAAGGACCCAAGGTCTCCCACTGCATCCTGGGTCATCTCCAGTCATCTTGAGGAGTATCTGGTCACTGGATTGACATGGCTCTAGAGGAGAAGTAATGCTGGTGACCTGCACAGCCCTCCTTCGCTCAAAACAAAGTCAAGTGCAAATCATGTCATCATTTCTCTGATGGCATGGTTGTCTTTGGCAACGAAGGATGAACACAATTAGCATTTGTGAAGGACCTAGGACTTCCCTTGTTAGAGAGGATGCATGGAAGGGGCTGAGTTTGGGGAACTATTGAAAGACCTGGAAGATTTTTTTTCCAATGGGGAAATGGGATACTGAAGGAGACACCCAGTTCTTGTCAGAGAGGCATCAGGCTCGAATGCAAAGACACAGTGAAGTGACTTATTTTCTCCCCTACATCCACCTTTCACCAGCATCACAGCAACTTTATATCAGAGATGTTCTTAGTATCTTTGTTTCACAGTTCAGGAACATGAGGCAAAGAAACTTAAATGACTTGCCCAGGGACTCATTGCTAGTAAGTGTAGGAGGCATTTAGGGTTAGGGGTTAGGATCGGGTTAGAGTTGTTTTAATTTACATTTCTCTAATCAACAGGAATTTGTAGCATTTTTCTGTGACTACAAATAACTTTGGTTTCTTTCTCTGGGAACTATCTGTTCATATCCTTTGACCATTTATGACTTGGGTCATGCCTTATATTCTTATAAATTTGACTCAGAGATCTGTATGTTAGAGAAAAGACACATTTATCAGAGATAATTGCTGTAAACTGTTAGTTTTCCTTCTAAACTTGGTTCATTGCTTTTGCTTCTGCAGAAAACCTTTTTCATTTAATGTAATCAAAATTGTCTGTTGTACAGTAAATAATGCAGTTTATGGGTGAATGCATTCAATTCATATATACATTGATAACTGTGAATTTCCCTCCATCTTATTTTCCCTCTGTTTATCCTCTCTCTCTCTCTCTCTCTCTCTCTCTCTCTCTCTCTCTCTCTCTCTCTCTCTCTCCCTCTCCCTCTCCCTCCCTCCCTCCCTCTCTCTCTTCCTTTCTCCCTCTCTCCCTCCCTCTTTCTCCCTCTCTCTCCCTCTCTCCCTCTCTCCTTTCACGTGGTCTCCTCTCAGCAATCCTTTGCTTCTGACCAATGCGTCCCCAACCATGCCCTTCCTTCTATCAGTCCTGCACCCAATTTTTCCCTGTCCCTTTTTACTTCCCTATGGGATGAGATAGATTTCTGTAACAAACAGAGCATGTATGTTATTCCCTCCTTCAGCCAATTTTCATAACAGTAAGGTTCAAGTCCTTCCTTCCCACCTGACTCACCTTCCCCTTCACTGTAACAACTCTTCTTTGCTGCCTTTATCTGAGGTAATTACCCCCTTCTACCTCTCCCTTCCCTCTTCTTGGAATGTCATTCTCTTTCTCACCCCTTAATTTTCTTTTTTTGAATATCATCCCTTCACAGTCTACACATACTCTCAATGTATATTCCTTCTAATTGCCTTAATGGTCATAAACATCCTAAGAGTCTCAGGCATCATCTGCCCATGTGGGAATATGAGCAATTGGACCTCATTCAATCTCTTCTGTTTTCTCTTTCCTCTTTATGTTTTGATCCTTCATTTGAGTCTTGAATTTGACTGTCAGCTTTTCCTTCAGCCATGGTCTTTTTGTTAGGAATATTTGATTGTCCTCTATTTATTGAATGTCTGTTTTCCCTTGAAGGATTATACTCAGTTTTTCTGAGTAAGTGATGCTTGGCCTTCATCCTAGTTCCTTATCTTGCAGAACATGATTCCACCTTCTCTGACTTTTCAGTGTAAAAACTACTCATTTTTGTTTCATCCTGACTGTGGCTCCATGACCTTTAATTGCTTCTTTCTGGCTGCTTATACTCTTTTCTTCTTGACCTGGGAGCTCTGAGATTTGGATATAATGTTCCTGGGAGTTTTCCTTTTGGGATCTTTTCCAGGAGGTGATAGGTGGATTCTTCCAATTTCTGCTTTACCCACTGGTTCTGAGATATCAGAGCTGTTTTCCTTGATGATTTCTTTGTGCAGAAAATACCAAATGGACTCATGGAGGGTCAGACATGACTGAACAACAACATAACATCCATATAGAATGTCTCGTAGAGTGTGGTGTAAGATCCTGGTCTAATCCTAATGTCCTTAGCTGTTACAAGTAATGTGATGATTGAAGACAATCCCAAAGGACTGATGCGGAAGCCCACTCCCCACCTCCACAGAAAGAACTGACATTGTTTGCATACAGACTGAAGCACCTGTTTTCCATTTCTTCCTTTAATCCTTTTTCTTTTTTTTCCCCAAAATTTTCCTGGACAGAGTGACTAATGTGGAAATATTTTACATGATTGCACACATGTAACATATCTTATTACTGTAGGGGCAGGGAGTGAAGGAAGGAGGGAAAGAATTTTGAAATCAAAAGTTCAATAAATAAATTTAAAAGGTTTTAATATTTAATTGTGTGAAAATAAAAGATATTTTTTAAAAATGTAAAAAGAAAATAAAAATTCTCCCCCATTTGGCACTGCACCATCCATTGGTTACAGTAGTTCAAGAAATTTTGAGTCCTCTGAATAAGTTCCTTTATCCTGACATTGTACTTTCTAGCATGTACACAGAACTGAAGAGGTTGGGAAAAGAATAACCTTTACATCAGTGTTTAATTCCTTTCATTAATTTTTAGTTTCATTGTGAGATTAAGTTCCCTTCTTGGGCAAAAGCAGCTAAGGCAGACTAACATTGATATTCCCCTCCATCTAGGTTGTCTATAGATTTAGTAAATACACAGATCGATAAGACTATCATTTAGCACTAAATAATTTATAGTAAAACATATTTCTTTGTGGGACTAACATAGTCATGGGATTCTAAGTCTTTTCAAAAGCTAAATTCCCCTTTGTGATTGCTAGAAAAAAGGGAGTTGATGGAAGGCTAAGTTTCTCTTTCCAGTCTTCAGTGAATTAGCTCCTTTTCACCTTTTCTTCACCTGGAGGTTAAGTCCACATTGAGTAATATAATCTTATACAGCTGAGTTTGCCTTTCTGGCAGCTGGAGAATGGGGTGTGGATGCTCACTGCAAGCCACAAGCTCCTCTTTCCTCCTCTTTCTTCAAGCTGTAAAGATTCTTTAAAATAATACTGTAAAATAATAACATTCCCTAAGATGATTGTATTTTTGTCTTCCTTTTCTTCTATAAAAACAAGCCCTGTAAGTCACACTTTTGTCCCCATTACTGAGGAATTCATTGACCTTAAGGTCTTAAGGTAGCCTGTCAGCTGTTAGAATTCAATCATTGTTTACTGGCCAATTTTGTGCCTCAGGTTGTTTTCTATTTCAGATAACTCATTTTAACAGCTGCTGTCTGCTTTGTCAGACATAGTTCAGAGCTTGAGAAGCTGCCAAGGAAAGTAGGGGAGAGAAGAGGTTTTAGACTGACTGCCAAACCAAAGGTGTACACAGCCATTGTGCTGACCTCATTATTGTGTGCCTGTGAAACTGGACAGCCTGCCCATTCCCTGTAGGAAACTGAATCACTTCCATTGGAATTGACTTAGGAACATTCTGAAGGTCACCTGACAAGATAATGTGCTGGACACTGAGGTCCTCTCTCAAGTTAGACTGCCAAGCATTCCCACTCTACTGCAGAGACCAAAACTCTGATGGGTGACCATGTTGTTCTAAGGCCAAAAGAATGTTTGCATAAAAGACTGTTTTATGTAAAAGTCATGCAAGGAAGGTACTCACATGGTGGTCAGAGGAAGTGTTACAAAGACATTACCAAGGTCTCTCTCAAGAACTTTGTAATGAATTGGGAGACATGGGAGACACTGGCAAAGGACCACTCAGCATGGTGTGTCCACATCAAAGACCATGCTGTGCTGTGTGAGCAAAGGAGAACTGAAGTAACTCAAAACAAGGGAGAGATGTGCAAAGTGATAGCCATTTCCAGCCCAGATACTCACATGGACTATTTGTGCCTGACCTGTGGAAGACCCTTCTGGGCCCATTGGATTGATCATCCATGGTCAGACATACCTTGACCCTGACTTGGTGACATCATTTTGGTTCCCTTTGAGCACAAAGAACTAAAACTGACCAAGTATGGGAACTAAATATTAGAATAAATACACATATATATATTGATGAGTGAAGGATTCATAAAGCAAAGGCATGAGATGTTTTGGCCGTGACATGTCATACCCAGGGGAACCTCAAGCACTCAAAGTAACAAGTTAACTCTCCTTCACTTGGCTGGAAAGTCTCATATCCCTCAGTTCAGTCTAGATTGTAATTCCTGTGTTTTATGAATCCATTCCATGTTTTATTTAGAGAAGACTGTTTTCACCTTCTCAGGAAATAAACCAGATCTTCGATGATCCTGCGTAGATCCACCAAGGCCCCAGAATGCACTTTCCTTACCAGATTCTCACAAATTCCTCACACAGTTTGCTTTATAACCCATCATTGTATCAGGTCTGAGAAGGCAGAAATTGCACATTTTCTCC
>JAQQSK010014092.1:0-11250 GCA_028658325.1 Potorous gilbertii | reverse complement strand
TTTTCATACCAAATTGAATGTGGATATTATTCCCTCTTTGAGTCAAATCCAATGAGAGTCAGGTTCACTCTTTCCATCTCACCTTCCCCCCCCTTCTCCTCCATTGGAAAAGTTTTTTTGTGCCTTTTTTATGTGAGATATAATTTACCCCCTTCTATTTTTTACTTTCTCCTTCTTTCAATATATTCCTTTCTCACCCCTTAATTTTATGTTTTTAGATATCATTCCTTCATATTCAATGTGCCTTATGCTATCTATCTATGTATCTACCTATCTTCCCTCCAACTGCCCTAATCCTGAGAAAATTCTCAAGAGTTAACAATATTATCTTACCATGTAGGAATGTAAACAGTTCAACTTTAGAAAGTCCTTTATGATTTCTCTTCCCTGTTTACCTTTTCATGCTTCTCTTGATTCTTGTGTTTGAAAGTCAAATTTTCTATTCAGCTCTGCTCTTTTCATCAAGAATGCTTGAAAGTCCTCTATTTCACTAATGACCAATTTTTCCCCAGAAGTATTATACTCAGTTTTTCTAGGTAAGTGATTGTTAGTTTTAATCCTAGCTCCTTTGAACTCTGGAGTATCATATTTCAAGCCCTCCAATCCCTTAGTGTAGAAGCCGCTAAGTCCTGTATTATCCTGATTGTGTTTCCACAATATTTGAGTTGTTTCTTTGTGGCTGTTTGCAATATTTTTTCTTTGACTTGGGAACTCTGGAATTTGGCTACAATATTCCTAGGAATTTTCCTTTTGGTATCTCTTTCAGGAGGAGATCAGTGGATTCTTTCCATTTCTATTTTACCCTCTGGTTCTAGAATATCAAAGCAGTTTTCCTTGATAATTTCTTGAAAGGTGATGTCTAGGCTCTTTTTTTGATCATGGTTTTCAGGCTGACCAAGAATTTTAAAATTGTCTCTCCTGGATCTATTTTCCAGGTCAGTTGTTTCTCCAATGAGGTATTTCACCATCTGCTACTTTTTTTCATTCCATTGGTTTTGTTTTACACTTTCTTGATTTCTCATAAAGTCATTAACTTCCATCTGTTCCTTTCCAACCTTTAAGGAATTATTTTTTTTCAGTGACCTTTTTGACCTCTTTTTCCACCTGGTCAATTTTGCTTTTTAAGGCATTCTTGCCCTCATTGAGTTTTAGATCTCTTTTGTTATTTGTGTTAGTGTATTTTTAAGGTGTTATTTTCTTCAGCATTGTTTTGGGTCCCTTTTAGCAATCAGTTGACTAGGTTTTCATAATTTTCTTCCATCATTCTCATTTATTTTCCCAATTTTTCAAGTACTTTTCATATTTGATTTTCAAAGTCCTTTTTGAGCTCTTTCATGGTCTATGACTAATTAATATTTTTCTAGGAGGCTTTGGGTGTAGGAGCTTTATTGTCTTCTGTTTATATGTTTTGGTCTTCTTTGTCACCAAAGTAAGATTCTATAGTCTGATTCTTTGTGTGGTTTTTGCTCATTTCCCCAGACATTTACTTGACTTTTGAGCTCTTTGTCAAGGTAATTCTATGCTTCTAGTGGGGGGTGGGTGGATGTGCTGCCAGCCACTCAATCCCCCCATAAACTGTGAGCCTAGAAATCCAGGAATAGCTGCTGCTTCTGCCCCTGTTGAGGCTACTACAGGGTCCTCCACCCCCTCCACCCCAATGGGGTTACGACTGTCACACAGGTCTGACAGGTTTTTTCCACTTACCTTCCAATTTGTCCTCCATGTTCTGGGATTGCAAAGTCTGGAAACTTCCACAGGCGCCAGAGATTTAGTTCCTTCCACACCACCTGGCCCAGTCCATGTTGGACTGTGATCCACTCCTACCATAGTGCCATAAAAGCTTCCCATCAACCTTCCAGGCTATCTTGGGCTGGATATTAGCTGTATACCATCGTTCAGTTTGCTCTGTAGCTCCAGAATTGGTTTACAGTCATTTTTGATTGACCTTGGTGGGGGGAGAGCTCTAGAAAGTCTCTGCTTCTAATCTGCCATCTTTGCTCCTGGGCTGTCTCCTTTTTCGATCTTCCTATGTGATCTGATCACCTCCTTTCCTACTCAGGTATCCAAATGACAAGGTAGCACAGTGGTTAGAGAGAAATCTCTGAAATTAGGAAGTCATGGGTGTTCCATGATTCTTAACCATAAAATATTATTGGAATAAACTGTGTTTTGTTTCGGAGAACAACTTATTATTATTAAAAGTGCTATACAATTTCCCAAATATAATGCAATCCACTTTACTATCCTTTCTCTCTCTATCTCTCTCTCTCTCTCTCTCTCTCTCTCTCTCACACACACACACACACACACACACAATCAGTGCAATGTTCTGAAGTTTAACGGATCAGTATAATGTCATTCAGAAAGAAAAGTATCTACTCTAAGGTATCTCATCATTTCCAAGTGATCTTTTTTTTTTTATTTGAACTAAGTAAGTCATCCTCCATGACATCAGACAGCATTCAGTCTCTCAATTTTATGCATTTCTTGATGCTAAATATTCAGGAAAATGTTAAATAAAATTGTCTTTCTGGTTACATCTTTTGTTAGCCTGACTGATCAACTGGTCTTTGTCTGGCTAGAAATTACAATGTGCTAAAAAAATATTACCACATGGAAACAAACATATAAAAAATCACTCATGGTTATGAGGCTACACACACATTTATGAATATTGGACAGGATTTGGACTATATCTTCTACTTTATAAGTCTAAATATATAGCCTTAATCAACAAAGTTGGCCCCAGGGCTCAGGATCCTTCATTCAGAAGTATGTTGTGTTCAGAAGTGTGTTGTACAGAAAACTTTTGTAATGTTATGTAGGACATTGCCCTATGCCAAGACAATCCATTTCCCTTTGTTTCTCACCCAATTTAAGGTTATCCTTAGGTATGTATCCACAAGAGAGGCAACCACTTGTCCAGGTGACTTGTTTCAGTGGCCTGGAGATGCAAATAAATAGGTCATCCTCCAAGAAATTCTGATACAGAATTAGATTCTTCAGATCTGACTTGATGTTAGATGATGTCGGACAGTTACTATTAAATATAGGCAGGCACTTTCCTGGCTTTGGTATGGATAACAAGGTGATTCATAAACCAACAAATTGGGTGACTACTAATTAATAGAACAACTGCATGTAGAAAAGAGAAATACACATACATATATATACATATATATCACACCATTAGCATATATGTATCATGTATGTATGATACATATATAATACCATACCAAGACAGGGAATTGTTCAGCCAGGGATACTTATTCATCTGTTCCTAGATTTTCTGAGATGACTTTACAGGATAGCAAAATGTTAAGAGATAAGGAAAGTGGTACATGTCTGCTGATTTTAGGATAACTTGGGAATAAGAATTAGGAAAGTCTGGTTTGTAGGAAATGTAAATCACAGAAAAAAAAAACTTAAGCTACATAGTATTTCTAACATCCATGAAGTTGATGGTATTGGTTGCAACTGCCTATTACAGGCCTATAAAGGAATTTTGTGTTATTATATTCTGGGCTTTGAAGACTCCTTCCTTGATAGAGAACAAAGATTTCTAAAAGAAAAGAAAAAGAAAGAAAAAAATTTTTCTCTATGGAGCTGAATATTTGTGTTGTTGAAATATAATAAACAAAATGAGATTTCATTTTTTCTGTATATTCTATAAATTATGTGACTATAGGAAAATGGCCTAGTTTAAAAATAAAATCATTTGTGAAAACCAGCCTGTTTCCTGTTCTAATATTTGTCAGGGATATCATCAATGCAATAGACCATTCTCATAACGGTTTCATAGACAGGAGAAATTCGGCCTATAAGTAATTTATTATTAAATGAGTTACCATTGGGAAAATGTTAATATAGTATAAGATCTTTTCTGTCCTTCTGAAATCTTTCCTACTTTGAGCTTTCTTTAAAAATAGATCATGTAGTGCTTTTACAATTATGCTAGCTCTGGCTTAGATTTCCTTTCTGTATATTTGGTCAGATCTATCTTCCACTCCTGATTTTATATTTCTATATATCATAGCCACTTCTATATACAATGGTTATGTAGGAGTTCCAGTCCCAATGTGGCGGTTCTGTTGCCATCAATGACAAGTATAGATCATTTAGGCATGACAGACACAGTATTAAATTTTTGTCATTTCACATCAATTTGAAGTTCATCTTTTGTTTCATTTTCAGTATCTTTGTCATAAAATGGATTAATTACGTCTTAAACGAAGCTTTCTGCAGTCTTATTTTCTCCTGCTGTAATTTTGCTGTTCTTTCGGTTATACTCTTTCTCCTTCTCCATACTTTTAGGTCAATGACTATGTAATTTAAAGTGGTATACATTTGAATTGGTTATTGTGGCCCTGTTCTGTAGCTAGATAAAGTATCTGCTTTCTCAGATGGTTTCTGGGGTATTCTGAAGAAAATATTTCCTTAAAAATTAGAAAGGAGCAAATGGAAGCTGACTTCATGAGAAATCAAGAAATTATAAAATGAAACCAAAAGAATGAAAAAGTAGAAGACAATGTGAAATAACTCATTGGAAAAACAACTGACCTGGGAAACAGATTCAGGAGAGACAGTTTAAGAATTATTGGACTACTTGAAAGCCATGATCATCTTACATGAAAGACCCTAGATATATTATCATGGAAAACTGTTCTGATATTCCAGAACCAGAGGAGAAAATAGAAACTGAAAGAACTTAACAGAACTTGCTTTGATCAAGATTGTACAGTTTATGTGTGTATGTATATATGTATTTGTGTATATATGTATGCATGTATTGTTTATGTATACACACACATAACTAATATATACAGATGCAGCTACAATTCATATATATATATAATACATGACTCATATAAACATACAACAGAAATAAGTGAAATATATGTATATATATATACATATACACACATACAAACAAATAACTTATCTATACAGGTATACAATTCATATAACAATATAGTATATATAAATCATCTAGATAGATAACTCACACAAATATATAAAAGATATAGAGACAAATTCACACTCATACATGTGTTTATACACGTATAAGTCATGCATATATGAATATATAATTCATATGAAAATATAACTCATACTGATTCATAATATAGATATATCATTCAGATATAGTGATAACTCAAATACACATGCTTATACACACATTTGTGTGTGTACATACATATGTATATACATACACAAACTCTACTCTAATCTCCAACTGCCTATTAGACACTTCAAATTGCATAGAATTAATTAGTTACATAGAGCCACTAGATGAAGCTATTAGAATTAATGCAATTGAGCACAGTTTATTGCACAATTAGGGCTCCTCTAAAGAGGGCATGATCAGCCATTATTCCAAGAAAATCATAGAATCCTGGGATGGGATATGCATCTGATCATGTGATGATAGGATACTTCTCTCTTCCACTTCCAAGCATGTATACTTGTCTTGGAAAAGGGCAACAGCTTCTCCTCCTTCTTTATCCCCAGCTGACCTTCCTGATGACTCAAAATGACATCCTTACACTTTGAATGGAAAAGAAGACCTAAAGGGCAAAGATGATTTTTTAAAAGATTTCCATAGCAGTCCAGCTGAGCAACCAATAAAAGACTCTGTCATGGCACAGAAGCAGACAAAGGATATCTACACATGTTTTGAAGTGGAAGAGTAGGGTTCCTCCATGATGCATGCTCAGAAGTAGGTTTACTCCAAGCTACAGTGTGCCTGTTTTGAATGGTGGATAATCATATATATCCTAAGGATAGCAGCAAAGTTGAAAACCTGATGGACTAGAAGGATTGTGATGTTCTTTACATAAATGGGACAGCAATACTATGAAAGAGTAAATGAGTAAAAGAGGTCTGGATCTGGATTTCTGGACACTGGGTTAAAATCCTATCACTGTGTGATCTTAGGCAAATGATTTAACCTACCTTGGCCTCAGTTTTCTCCCTTGCCAAATGTGGTTTTGTGACTCTATGATCCCAAATTTGGAAGTAGCATAGGTTTGGAGGAAAGAGTATATTCAGTCTCAAACTCAAAAGGTCTATTTGAGAAGTCTACAGGACATTCCATTTGAAATACATAATAGGGAGTTGGAGTTGCAGGATTAGACTTCAGGAGAGAGCCTAGGTCTCATTTTGTTAGGTTACGAGCCATATGCAGAAAGAACTTAATTAAACCCATGGTAATGAAGGATGTGGCCTTAATCTCAGTGATGAAGGTGTCTAAGTCACCTGCTGTAAGCATGAAGAATGGAGATGTGGTTAAGGGATGTGAGAGTTTTAGATGGAACTTAAGGAGAGTGACAAATCTCAGAGCAGTTTTTGCTAGAAATACTACTCTTCTGAATGCGAACAAAAGAATTTCTCAACAAGCATTTTTTATCCCAACATTGTAAGTTTCCTCCAGGCCATGTTAGTGAAAGCACTGCAGCTTGAATGATATTCACTTTCCAAGTAGAAATGCCTGTAAACCTTGCTTTTACATTGACCAGTATCTGCCAGCCACCTAGAAAACCACAATGAATTCACATTGCATTAAGGATCCCACTGGGACAGAGAGCAATATTTATGGGAAATTAGTCCTGTTAGTATCTCTTATAATGTTGTATACATGCCAAGGACTTGGCTAACTATTAGTCTTGGGCCACATTCCCTCAGTGATTAAAGAATTGGTTTTGATTGTTGGCTTAAATGAGCTTCTCTATAATTTAGTCTTGAAAGAGGAAACATTGCTTTATTTCCTACTTCAGAACATTACTATTTACACATCACTATATGAGCAACTTTCCTCTTTCTTAAACCAAGATTCAAATATGACTGATTATAAGGATGAACAGTAGTTTAGCTTTGATGTTAATGGATTACCCAATAGCCTTGTCACTGAGCTGTGAACTCAGTTGATCTCTTATCTGACTCATCTATTGGGAAAAAATATGTTTTCCTGCAAATGAATACTTACTTACTTAGTACTTTCTTACTTACAGCTTACTTACAAAGCACTATCTGAACTGGCAGAGGGAGCAGGCTAGTAAATTCAGGCCTGTCATAAATCTTTTGTTGTGGCATAAATGTACAAGGTGTTACTTTTGGATAAACAATAGGGAGGAGTGTTAAATTTTCCTTGGAACCTAATTAGACCTCAGCAGCTATGAGGTATATAAGGAACCCTCATAGCTTAAATTTGACAATTCTAAAAAAAATAGTCTCTAGTTGCAGCTAGTGGGGATGAGGTTCACAGGTCAGGAAGGCTGTGTTCTAGTGACATAGAACTGCTATTGACTTTCATCATTTGAAACAAGAAGAATTTTGGCAAGATTGTAAGATTATAGATTTAGATCTGGAAGGAAGTTTAGAAGTCATCAAATCCTACTCCTTTCACTTTGGAGATAAGAACATGACATCCACAGGGGAGGACATTGTTCAAGAACCCCGGGATCCAACGTATGTCCCAAATGGAACCATTATCTTTCTCTAAAACATTCTCCTCTTCCTACCTTGGCTATTATTGTTAAGGATACACCAATCCTTCCAATTCATCTAGGCTTACATTATGTGATATTCTTTTACCTCCTCACTCTCTCTCACCCCATATGTAATAAATTGCAAGTCAAGTCCTTTCATTACTACCTTTATAATATCTCCCTTATGCTACCCTTTCTCTTCTCCGACATTGCCACCCACAAGGTACAGGACCTCCCCATCTTACCCCTGAACTATTGCAATGGCCTTTTGGTTGCTCTTCTTGCCCCAAATCTCTCCCCACCCCAGGCTATTTTCCACTCATCTATCAAATTGATCTTCCTAAATTACAAATCTAAATATTTCACAACTTTATTTAATAAACTTCAGTAACTACTACCTCCAGGATGAACTATGAATTCTTGTTTGGCTTATAAAGTCCTTCATAACCCAGCCCCTTCCTACCTTTACCATCTTTTCCTTTTGTTTGTTTGGGATTTTTTTTTTGGCTTTGTAGCATTCTTTTTCCTAACTTAAAGTAAATAGTACTTTATTTTTTAACTATTTGCAAAGACAGCTTTCAACATTCATTTTTATGAGATTTTGAGTTTCACATTTTTCCTTCCTCCCTCTCTCCCTTTCATCCATCACCCCTCCCCAGGATGGCAAGTAATCTGTTAATTATACATATGGAAGCATATAAACATATTTCCACATTAGTCATGTTGCAAAAGAAGAAACAGAACAAAAGGGAAAAGTCACAAAAAATGGAGAGAAAAAAATTAAAAAAAATCTGTTTCCATCTTCATACATCATTGATCATCACACAATGGTGCTATTGCTGTACACAGTGTTCACCTGGTTCTGTTCACTTACTCAATATCAGCTCATGTAAATCTTTCTTGGGTTTTTTTCTAAAATCCACCTGCTCATTTTTTCTTACTGTACAAGAGCATTCCATTGCTTTCATATATGAAAATTTGTTCAATGGGCATCCCATCAATTTCTAATTCTTTGCCACCACAGAAAGAGCTGATGTATGTGTGTATATGTGTGTGTGTGTGTGTGTGTGTGTGTGTGTGTGTGTGTGTGTGTGTGTGTGTGTGTGTGTGTATGGAGAGAGAGAGAGAGAGAGAGAGAGAGAGAGAGAGAGAAAGTATATGTAGGTCCTTTCCCCTTTTTAATGACCTCTTTGGGATGTAGACCTAGTAGTGATATTGCTGGATCATAAGGTATGCACAGGTTCATTGCCCTTTGTTCTCCAGAATGGTTGCAGCAGTTCATAACACCATGAACCATTAATATTCCAATTTTTCCATATCTTCTCCAATATTTATCATTTTTCTTTTCTGTCATTTTAGCCAATCTGACAGGTATGAGGCAGTATTTTAGAGCTGTTTTAATTTAAATTTCTCTAATCAATAGTGGTTTAGAGGATTTTTTTTCATTTGATTATAGATACCTTTAATTTCTTCATCTGAAAACTGCCCAGTCATATCCTTTGATCATTTGCCAATTGGGAAATGACATCTATGATTATAAATTTAACTCAGTTCTGTATATACTTGAGAAATAGGGCCTTTATCAGAAATACTGGTGGCAAAAAAATGCTTTCCAGCTTTGTACTTTCCTTCTAATCTTGGTTTCATTGACTTTTTTGTACTAAATCTTTTCAATTTAATGTTATCCAAATTTATCCTACATACATATGCAGGCATATTCTGTTGATATTTTTTCATTTCATACTACTTTTTTATTTACATGTAAAGTTAGTTTTCAAAATTCATTTTTATAAGATTTTGAGTTCTAAGATTTTCTGCTTCCCTCAGTCGCTACAATTGATTTTTTGCATCAGTGTTCACTAGGGAAATTGGTCTATAATTTTCTTTCTCTGTTTTAGCTCTTCCTAGTTTCAGTATCAGCACTATAATTTGTCATAAAAAAATTTGGTTGAACTCTAATACCTTATATAGTTTTGGAATGAATTGTTCTTTCAGTGTTTGGTAGAATTCACTTGTAAATCCATTTGGCCCTGGAGATTTTTTCTTATGGAATTCATTGATAGTTTGTTTAATTTTTTTTCTAAAACAGGTTTTTTTAAAGCATTTTATTTCTTCTTCTGTTAAACTGGATGATTTATATTTTTATTAATATTAATTCATTTCATATAGATTGTCAGATTTACTGGCATACAATTCGGCAAAGTATCTCCTGATTATTGCTTTAATTTCCTCTTTATTGGTGACGAATTCACCCTTTTCATTTTTGATACTGGTTAATTTGGTGGTTTTTTCTTTTTAAAAATCAAAATTAACCAAAGGCTTATCTCTTTTATTTTTTTTAAATAGAACCAGTCCTTAGTTTTATTTATTATTTCAATAGTTTTCTTTCTTTCAGTTTTTATAATATCTCCTATTTTTTTCCTGTAACTCATTTAACTTTTTCTCTAAGTATTTGGATGCTATACCATTGCGTGCATATGTATTTCTAGCATTATTACTTTATTTTCTTTTTTTAAATTATTTTTACTAGTTAAACAAATACACAATAAGAAAAAGAAACATCATAAGTTTAAATAGTGAAACTTAAATACAAAATAAGAAGAGAAAAAAAGCATGTCATATGCACAACAGAACATAAGAGAAGCAATAATTTTCCCTTTCAAGAAATCCTCTGAGAGTTGTCCAGCTTTTCTTCTTTGTTAGTTTCCTTTGTTCTCTTGTACACTTTTTACTTTGTTCTTTCTCCCCTCCCTCTCCTCTGCCCCAGGCTACAATTAAGTGTGAATATTTAGATATAGGTATAGATATATTACTTCATTTTCTGTGGTACCTGTTGGCAAGATGTAGTTTCCTTCCTTGTGTCTTTTAATGGAATGTATTTTGGCTTTTGCTTTTCTGAGATCTGCATCATTTCCCCTGTTTTTTTTAATTTCATTTGAAGCAAGATATATCCTGCTCCAGCCTTTTACCTTTATCCTCTTTTTGTGTGTCTGCTTCAAAAAGTGTTTTTTGAAACCATGTACTGTAGGATTTTTAATATACTCTGCTATTTGCTTTTTTTATGGGAGAGTTTATGCCATTCACATTCACAGTTATGATTACTGTGTATTTCTCTCCATCCTGCTGCCCCATTTCTACTATTCTCTCTTCTTTTGCCCTGTCCCTCCTCAGCAGTGTTCTGCTTCTCACCACCACTTCCCCCAAACTTCCCTCCCTTCTGTCAGACCACCTCCCTTTTCTTTCCCTTTCCCCTCCTATTTCCCTATAAAGTAAGATAGATTTAACTACCTGAGTATATATATTGTTCTCTCTTTGAGCCAAATCCAAGGAAAGTAAAGATGAAATAATGTTTACCCTCTTCCTTCTTTCCCTCTACTGTAATAGATTTTCCTTTTTTTCAGCCCTTATTTATTTTTTTAATTATCATATTGATGTCAACTTATACCCATACCCTCTAAGTATCCTCCTTCAACTGCCCATGTAGGGAGGTAACTGGTTTAACCTTGTTATGCACCATGTGCTTTCCTCTTTACCTTTTCATGCTTCTCTTGACTGTTATATTTGAAGATCAGATTTTCTGTCCATCTCTGATCTTTTCATCAGGAAAGTTTGAAAATGCCCTATTTCGGGGGGGCGGAGCCAAGATGGCGGAGTAGAAAGACTCACCTATGCTAGGTCCGAACCCACAGCCCATAGATTTCCTGTAAAAAGAACTCCTGACAAATTCTGGAGCAGTGGAAGCCGCGCAGCAACACAGTGAAGG
>JAQQSK010014091.1:0-11250 GCA_028658325.1 Potorous gilbertii | reverse complement strand
AGGGCCAGTCAGTGTAAGCCCCAGATACTTACCTGGGTACCAAGAGCATCCAGGGAAGGCCCCAGGCTTCTCACCTATAGCACAATGAGTGAGATAAGGACATTGTGAAGACCTCCCATAATAAAATACAGAGAATACTGTATTTTCTAAACAAAATTTCTTTCCCATAAGGCCTCTCTCTCTGAATGCCCGATTTCCAGGAATCCAGGGTTTGTGCACAGTTAGGGCCCTTCCCCTTCCTTCTCTTTGTAATGGTGCTACCTGAGCACTAGTATTTTACCAAATAAGAACATAATGGATTGTAGTGAAACTTGGAAGTTAATCAAATCTCTGTTTGATACTATTGCCACATCAGCTAAGTTCCCTCTTCTCCCCCACTCCCCTCCGTTTTACTTTAGTTGTAGAATAGTCACATCAGCAGTTTGCTATAAGGAACTGTGTTTGGATAGGTGGATCCTAGGTACCTGATTTCCCAGGTCTTGTCGACTTTTTCGAGCTTAGACTGTAAGCCCGCCTCTCAGCCAATGTAGAGGTAGGATAGTGGAGGGGATTGGGGGGGTGGAATACTCTGCATTAGGATATATGATGGTGCATTGCCCTCTGTAAGCTGCCTCCTTCCATTAGCCCTGTCCTGGTAGAGGGATGCGAGAGAACTGAATAACACACTTTCTATTCTTACCTAAAGAAGCCTCTTTATTTTTCTAAAATTTTGGGTAAGGGTCTTGTAATCCACACAACACCCAGCCTGTTCTCATCATTCAATGGCACAGATTTCTCACTCACAATGAGCAGAGTGCAGGGTGAAAATGTTGCAGTCTTCTACTGTCAGGAGTGGGGTCAATACCCTCCCCCAGTGGGCCATCATTTTACATAAGCCTTCCTAGGCAGTTTCAGCTTAGGGGAGCAACTGCTCTTTCCAATATCCCCCAGGGAAAGGTAGCCACTGCATTATGTTCTACACTGAGCTCTGCCGGGGGTCTTACATGTCATTAATGCATTGTTGGTGGAGTTGGGAACTAATCCAACCATTCTACAGAACAATCAGGAACTAGGTCCAAAGGGCTCAGTAAGTGTGCATACTCTTTGACCAAGCACTACCACAGCTGAGTCTGTATTTCCAAGAAATCAAAGAAAGAGGAAGAGGACCTATCTGTACAAAAATAATTGTAGTAGCTACTTCCTCTGGGTTCTGTGTTCTATACTGAGCTCAGATAGAAGCCCTCATCCCACCATGCCTTAGGAAATTCATTCATTGGCATGATCTCATCATCCTGTAAGATCTCAACACTTTGAGGATTCCACTGAATAACTCACTTGAGCTGTTTGGAGGGTGTGGCCCTGAACTTCTCTCCTTTAGAGCAGGATCTGGCTTAGACATTGCTTCATTTCTTACCTGGCTGTATTACTTTGGAAATTGGATTGACTTCTCTACCATGTCCCTGCACAGGGTACCTTTCACCACAAACTCTTGCTTTTCAATTTCTTTTTCTCTTTTGCTTTCTATTACATTGGAGGGCCGCTAGGTGGGGAAGTGGATAGAGCACCAGGCCTGGAGTCAGAAAGACCTGAGTCCAAATGCAGTCTCAAACACTAGATGTGTGACCCTGAGCAAGTCACTAAACCCTGTTTGCATCAGTTTCCTCATCTGTGAAATAAGCTGGAGAAGGGAAATGGCAAACCACTCCAATATCTGTGCCAAGAAAACCCTAAATGGGCAGGAAAACTCAGACACAACTGAAAAATGACTGACCAATTTTAGATCGCAAATTCCTTGAAGTCAAGGCTGTCTTCTTCATTCACTGCTTCTTGAAGTGCCTTAGCATTACTAAGTGCTTCATAAAAATCAATTGATTGATTCAGTTTCCACCTTCCTACCTTGGAATTCACCCTCCACATTCTACAAGTAAGGTCAAGCAGAGACTAAAATGGTAATGTGGGAAATTCAGGAAAAGACAGGATCTCTTAGGATTGAGAATTTGCTTGAAATGGAGATAATACTAGAACGACCTCATGGGCTTCTTTGGAGGCTCAAGTGAGATAATGTTTATGAAGGGCTTGGCATAATTCTGTTACAGACTCGTTATTGCTACTATTATTCCCATAGATGTTCACTGTAGTCTTCTTTTAAGAAGAAAGGACAAAGCAATGGTGTCATCCAAGTCTACTATACTAATACAGGTGATGTTCTTCCAAGAGTACTTAACAGAAATAATGAATTCCCCACCAGCTAAGTCTTCACTTTTATTTTTGGTTATATTTGAGTATGTCTCACCTACACCAAAAAGCACACACACACGTGCACACACACACACACACACACACACAAACACACTTTCCCTCTTCCTTATCCACAGGTTGGCTGGGAACTGTGACTATTCCAAATGTACACGCTCATTCTCCACAGCAGCTCTCTCTGCTCTGTCTCTTCTCCGAGGCAGATTGTTTTCCTTTACAGACTACAGTTGATGCATTCCTCCTCTTTGCCTTTTCCTCCTTCTTTTTAAAAATTATGAAATTAGTGCTCCATAGGCACAAACCTTCTGATTCACAAAGTACACAACAAATAGGGTGGTAGATAAATACACTCTTGCTCTGTACAGTTCATTTTTTACAGTACATTTCATATTTAAGAAGGTAGTAATTAATAAAAGAAATAATTAAAATAATGTCACCTCATGTTTTTTGTTTTCCTCTATTTCATTTTCAAATGTTTTGGATACTGTTCTTTTTTTTTTTCTTTAATACTTTCACTTTCTCCAAAAGCAACATCACATTGTGGCTAGAAAAGGGTTCTGAGTGATAGGCAGGCCTGAGTTCAAGTTTGACTTCTGATATATTCCTGTTCTTTGATCTAAGACACAACATTGAACCATTGGTATGGTAGGCAACTCCAAGATGAGAAGCTGCACAGAAGGTATTGACTTCTGTCAATACCTTCTTCTACCTGTATTGGTAGAGGGAGTGTATTCCCTGGAGAATTTCTTATAGCAATGACACCAAAGGTACAGTGTCTATATCAATTTTCACTAACTACCTCCTAATCTGAAGCCCACTTCTCACAGAAAAAGATAAATATAACCAAGCAAGACCAATCAAGATACTGGCCATGTCTGAAAATGCCTCTCCTTCTAAACCTCTGGGCCATCACCCCTCTGCCATCAGGTAGGAGGAAGGCTTCATTATCAAGCTTCTGAAGTTAGGATTTTCCTAACTCCTAGTCTCTTTCCAGGCATGGTCCTGTGTTTAAAGCAACTGCCCTATACACTTGATGGGCAATTTAAAGTAGTGCTCACTTAAAGGATTATAAGTGATTTTTGACCTGCTGATCTGAGAAAGTAACTTTTAGAACAGGACCTGGCACCTAGTAAGCACTTAATAAATCCTTGTTTCCTTTGTCAGCCAGATTTTCTCTCTTGGATTTATTGTTTTTCTTGCTTTTTATCAAATTCTCAGAAACTTGTTCCTGACTCTACTTCTCACTCTGTCTCCTCTTCCTTTTACCTGAGGAATCAAGAGCCTGGGGTTGCTGGGTTTGATTGAGTTTCCAGAGTGTGACTTTGCTGAAAAAACCTGTGGGGAGCCTAAATATTGCTGTCCAGAAGAGATGATGGATGAACACATTCCCATGGGCAGGAATGCTCACTCTGGCAAGGACAATGGACCCTCCTTCCTAGAATCTCCCAGTTTTAACTCAGTCTCTCTGCCTCACTAAGTGCACCTTCATTATCCTCTTTAACTTTGGGCCTTCCCTATCCAACTGTTTGTCTTTCACTTTCACACCATCTCCAGTTGGAACTTTTGCATCTTCACCAAACTGTAAGATGATAAATTGGTTAGCACTACTCCACCTGATGTGAGAATATAGCTTCTGGACATGCTTCCGTGTCCATAAGGAATAAAAATTGCCTTAGTTATGTTAGAAAAACACAAAGTACAGCGTTAGTTCAACACCCTGGTGCCTCCTTCCTTCCTCCTAATCAGTTCTTAGAGGAGAGCACTTCCCCCTGCTGGCTTCCTAGTCCATGAATCATGGAAACCTCCAGGGCTTTTCATCTAGATAGTTCTTTGGTACCATCTTCAGTCCTCCACATCAAATGCATTTCCTTTCCTTCATGGACCTGTACAGATTTAGGCTTTCATCACTTGTGGGCTACACCATGATCAAACTGAGTCACTTCCAGGAAACAACTATTCAGACACTCAGGGAGTATGATGTCAAAGATCAACCCTGTAAAGGCTTGCACATGCTTTATCTTGCATGCTATGTGGGCTGGGGATGAAAGCACTGAGTTGAGTCCCTAAATATTTCACCTCATTGTCATTTCAAGTGGCTTTTATTTTGGGGGCTGTTTCTTTTCTCTTGGATATTTAGCTCTAATTACTGTAGATCTCACACATGGTCTTTTTTAAATTCCAATTTCTCACAATCACCCACTGATCCAACTTGGAATCCAGAAATTTATGCTTTTAGGGGAAAATTGTGGGTATTGTGCTCTACAAGGTTTAGGGACATGGAGTCATTGTTCAAGGTTCCTGTATTCTGTTGAATCCCAGGGAAGACACACAGAGCAGACTTCTGACCCCAGCAATAGTAGTGGCAGTGTCATAATCCTTCTTTGCAACATTCCATTTGTCTTAGTTGTATTTTAGGAAGACTATTCTGCTGATGGATACAGAGCACTTTTTCCCCCTCCTTTCCCCACCCTGCTCTGGAGAAGGCTACCATGAGACACAAATACATATGTATTGGGCATTTATTTAATTTTGTATTCTTTTTAGTGCCAATGTGCGCAGGAAGGGATAGAGTTGAAGACATGCTTGGTGGACAATGGCCGCATCCTGATCACTTCCTCCCCCTTCACTTAATATACACAACCCACTGATACTAGTATTTGAGAAGGAAGAAAAGGGGACATATGTGTAAGAGAAAACCTAACACCATACAGATATATAAGCAACGGAGATGTTCCAGCCTCTCGAAACAAGACATGAGAAGATGGTGACTACAAAGGGCATAATGAAACTGTGGGCATATGTAGCATGTTCTTTCTGTTTTTGAACTCCTTAGGATATAGGGGTAGAAAAAAAGAACACTCTGTCAAAGGATTAGGGCATGATTTTGTGACCAGACACAATGAAGACAATGTCACAAAAGTCTAAATAGATTATTTCAACTCTTGTCACAAAAGACTAAATAGATTATTTCAATCCTATGAAAAAAAGTTTTTGCTCAAACAAAATCCATATGAATAGAATAAAAAAAAAGGGAAAGAAGTATAGTAGAAAGAAAACTCATTCTCTAGTATACCTGAGTTCAAATCTGACTTTTGATTCTTAGGATTTGGAACAATTCATTTGGCCTCACCAAGCCTCAGTTTCTTCAACTGTAAAGTGAGAGGCTTGGAATTCATGGCCTCTGAGGTCTCTTTAAGATTTAGGACCCCAAGAAAAGACAGGTTTGTGGAAATCTCTGTGCACATTGCAAAGCAATAAACATGTGACACTCAAAGTCCAAAAAATTCAGATTCTTTACTGGAAGGTCAAATATAAAAGTCAATCACACAAATGTCAGAAGTTGGGAAGCATGTTTCATTATGAATCCTCTTGAAAAAAATGGTCACTGTGCAGATAAAATGAAAAATGAAAAAGATGCTGAAGTACGAGGAACTGACCAAAAAGTTGAAATATTACTTATGCTTACGGACAAGCGAACAATTTATATATTAACAAGTGGTAGCAAAGGCAGGTATAAAATGGATCATTTCAACTACATTAAATTAAAAACCCTTCATATTAATAAAACATATGTAGCCAAGATTCGAAGGAAAGCAGAGCACTGGGGGAAATTCTTGTAGATAGTTGATTAGGTAAACATCTCATATATAAAATATATAAATAACTGCCAAATGTATACGAAACAAATCATTCCCAACTGATAAGTAGCCAAAGGATATGAACAGGCAGTTTTCCAATAAAGAAATCAAAACAATTCATAGTGATATAAAAAATGTTCCAAATCATTACTGATAAGAGAGATGTCGATTAAAACAACCCTGAGATGTCCTTCCTTCCAGACTGGCCAAAACCATAGAAGTGGGAAGTGACCAACAGGCAGGAGGGGTGTGGAAACAGTGGGACACGAATTCTGTGTTAGGGCAACTGTAAAAGGATCCATCCATTGGGGTTAGCCCTCTAAAATTATGCCCAAGAGTTACTAAACTATCCTATGGTCTCTGACCCAGCCACACACGACATGGTCTATCTCATCATAAAAATGACCCATTATAAAAAATGAAGACACAATAGGTGAACTCTGAGGGCCGTTTGCAGCGTCATCTATTTCATCTTCATCATTCTTACATTTTTTACTAACTGTGGCTAACATGGAAAGGTCTTCCATGACTTCACAGGCAACATGGCTATACGATTGTTTGCCTCCTGGATGAGTCAGGGAAGCACTGGGAAAGGGAAAGAATTTGGAACTCAAAAGTCAAAAAAAAAGTAAACATAAGGTCTTTTGTGTGTGTGGAGAGGATCAACTGGTCTCGGGGGTGTCATCTGGCTCTAAATGTATGCTTCCCTGATGCCCACAATTTCTCTGGTTATAGCACAGGAGAAAGAAACCTATCCCTAGGTCTCTGGCCTGAGACCAGATTTCAAGAAAGCAGCTCATGGCACTCACCTCTCCAGGCCTGGCTGTCAACACAGGAGCCATCCCTTTTCCTCCTACTGGGGCGGGGCAGAGGCCACAGAAGGAGGAGGGAAGGAGAACCATGAGAACGAGGGACCAACCTGGGGGGTCTGCCCTGCTCAGACTAGGAATTCCCCCCTTTTGCCCTTGGGGGGTGAGGGTGGGGTTAGAAGGAAACAGTAATTTCTCTGGGTGGCTGGGAAATCTCTCTTTATATATAAAATTGGAGAACACACTTGTGAGAGAGCAATAACTTAAGTTTACACAGAAGTTAGTAGTTGATGAAGTCATCGAGAAAAAGTTAGATAACAGGAAAGTCAGCAGACTGCGGGTGGACTCAACCAATCAGGAGACAGGCAATGGCCTTGAGAAAGTTGCAAAATTTTTGATAAGAAGTTCCAGTCAGGCCTGGCCTGAACCAGTCAGGAAAAATGACCTAGAATAACCTGGAGAAAGCTTTTCTTCACTGGGCTTGCTTAATGAACCTCATGCAAATAAGCAGACACACCCCATATAAAATTATGCTTCCATTTTCTGATCATGGGTCCTATGGTAAAGCATGTTTAGGCAGGGGGAATCACATCAAGGGGGGTGACTTAATGGACATGTAGAGAAGATGGTGACCTAATGAGAACGGACCGATCCATCTCCTAGTGGGAGAATCTGTCTTGGAGTAACGGTACATAGCTCATCTCGCTTATGTATTCAGTGTCCTTCCTTCCTAAGGGGCAGCTGAGCCTACTTTTGACCAAAGGTGTTCAATTCCTCTGCTGTAATAAATTTTCCATGATACATTCTTAGCGTCAAGAGTGTTTCCAACACATCTATCCCCAGGTAGTGGGAGACTGGCATGGACCCTGACAGCATCAGGGAAGGCTTCCTGGAGGAGGGGTCCTGGAGGGTGACAGGAGGAGATGAGGCCACAGGGAAGGTTTCAGGTTCTCATTTTGAATGAGGTTCTGCCAATTCAGGGAATACACAGCTTCAAGTAATTACCCAAGGGATGATCCCTTTAATTAAAAAAAAAAATCCAAGTGTGAGGGGAAGACCTTCAGGGTTACTATTTACTATTTAGATTCATCCAGTGCGAGGAAAATCTACAGGTCCAATGATGGGGTTACAGCAACATAAGTCCTGTTATGTGAACATATTAATATGCCTTTATAAACATAATTTCAAAGCATAAGGAAAAACAGGATGACACAGAAAGGGGAATTAGGTAAGGATTAAATTTTTTAAAAAGTAACAGCAGGAAAGCAACATAGACATAAAAACATAACAGAAGAAAATATCAGAAGAGAACTAAGAATTTGAAAATGGCCCATTATTTAATGTCTTAAATAATGTATTTTTAAAGGGAGAATGAATGCATGCAAATGAAGCAGGAAGATGCCTGATTTGGAGAAGATAAATGTTCAAGGAAAAGAAGAGAAATATCTGCCCTGTATTAAGTAACAACCTTCTTTGAGAGTGGAGGTGCATTTTCAGTAAAGATATACATAAAAATGTAATTTCTTGAGGTAAGAAAAGAAATTTGAAAGTCTCAGGTAAGGAAGCTTTGATAGGCATTTTGTTCAACATTTTAACAGAGCTGTGACCTTCAATGACCAACAAATGCCTGGTTTGCAATGAACCATCTGCTTGGTTTTTACGTGGTCAGCTGAGTAGTTGCTTCTGGAAATATCTTCCTGTGGCATCCAAAATGCCTCCTCCTTTCCTTTCAATTCATAGATTATGTTTTGTTTGGAAATTGCGAATCCTGTTCATTGAAAATGAAAAAGTGCTCCAGAGTCGTTTCAGAGTTCCATCATAGAACAGAGAGATGAAGAACTACTTCCAACTCTTAGTAGAAAGGGGGGGGGGGGAAGAGGGGAGCTGAATGTATCTCACACCAACAAAGGCACTGGGTTAGCTGATTTTGTGTGAGATGTTTGTTTTTCAAAAATGTGGGGCTCAATGTGTTGGATGCAGGAAGAAGTTGGGTTGGGGTTTTTTTAGGTGTAAGGGGAGGAGAAAATACATTTTTTTAAAAAAGCAACCACAAAACTTAATAAAAAGAATTCAAAACTAGTTTAAGAAATCTTTGGGAAAAAAGTAGGCCTGCTAGGAAGACCTCAAGCATAGTACCAAGGACACCAAAGGATGTTCTATATTATGGTAGAATGGATCACTGAGTAGGACATAGGAAAAAAATAGTTCAATTCACTCACTTCCTGGTGAGACAGTGGGAACACTGTGCAGAATGAAAACTACATTGGGACTGAAAAGAAAATCTTGGATTTGAAGCAACACAGAGGAGAAGACACATTTTCAAGGATAACACCCAATCCAGACATCAATTTCCAGGCCTCACAAGCAGACTTTTTTCCCCTGGAAAGAGAGAGCACAAGTAACCTGTCTTCTGACTACAAAAGATTTAGGAATATCTTCTTCATGTATGCCAAAAAATAACTGTTTAAATCTTAAGAGTTTCATTTCATATATCAAGACTCCAAAGGGGTGGCTTTTCTTACCCACAGACACCAAGTTTCTATAGTTCTACAGCATCACATCCCTGTATAAGTTTTTCTGACATGGGTTCAATGTCTACCTACCCACTTCTCTCGGGTGAATTCCACAGCCACATCCTTGAATGTGACTGATTCCTGAAATACCAAAAACATGTGGGCTTGCCCAGGTATACTTCTAAGTGTTACGAAGTTCAAATGTAAACTGTTGGCCAGTAGGCTGAGGGGACTGAGTGTTTTAGGAAAGCAAGTGATAGAGGTGACTTAAGTCAACCACAATGACTCCATTTTGTAACTTAATTCTAGAGGGATCTCAGTTGTTTTTCTGTTCCATTATAGGTCTAGTGCAACTTCTGACATGAGAGAAAACTTTACTCAATTGTGGGAATCTAAAGACATCACCCATGCCATTGTTACTATTTTACCTATCACAAATTCCTGTGGAGAAAGGCAAGTGAGGAAGCAACAGGTGTGGATATACTGGGAGATGTACTCACAACCCTGCACAGAAGCCGCCCAGGCCATAGGGTCTTCTTACTGGAAGCAGCAATGAAGTTCAGCAGTCACCTGGATGTCTGAGCAGACTTTTAGGGCGTCCTCCTGGTGTGACAAAGGAGCCAGAAAAGGTGCCCAAAATTGTCTGCTTGACCCTGACCTGATTACTGCACCAGGTGGGGATCCCACCCTGCAGGTATCCCTTCTTATCACTATCATCTCATCCAACCTGAAACATGGTCTTCACTGACTTTCACTCTGATCTTGCCTCCAAGATAGAGTTTTTAAATCTTTTTGTAAGATTTACCACTAGAATAATTTTTTTCAGGCTTTGTTCTCTCTCCACTCCATTTTTGGTTTTGTTTTTTTTACTGCTTTATTTCTTTTTTAATTTATCCTCAATTAGTGGTAATTAAAAACATTTTTTATTCTCAGGAGTAGTTATGCTTGAAGTCAACTTAAAAATTATAGCTAAATCTCAAATGCAAATCTTCTCACACACAACCTAGTCTTTTCTTGGTACTCTGCTGCTTCTTCACTCCCTAGTTTAGTTCACTTTGACACATTAGTTACCCAAAAAGGAGGTAGGAATCAAGAACTTGAGTCTCAAACCCTTATTATTTATTAAATAAAAGGTATGATATGTCAGGAGGGAGGAAGGCCCATACCAAAAGGGATTCTTCTTTATCCTTCTGCCTTCATTCTACAGAAGGAGGGTCACTTTTAACAAAAAATGTACTTCTTGGCACTCCCATTTCCCAGTCCATATTAGAGGGGGAAAAAAAGATAGGCAAAAATCAGTAAAGCCCAACTATAATAAAAAGTTATAGATAAATAGCCTGAAAAATTAGCAAAAAAGAACCGAAAACAAAAAACCTGATCCCAAAAAACTGCTATTATGAAAGATCAAGACACAGACTCAGAAGAAGACAAAGTGAAAATATTTCTAGGCCAAGTCTCAAAGAAACATGTACTTCAGACAAAAGCCCAATAAGAATTCCTAGAAGTGATAGTTAAGAAGGAGAAATAAATTTGGTTAAAGTAAGAAAGGAAATACTGGGAAAAAATGAGAGTAATGCAATAAAATTAGCAAAATAAGGTGGAAAATTTGGTAAAATAGACTCAGAGTGAAGAAAACTCATTAAAAAATCAGAAATGAAGTGGAAAAAGAGGCAGAAAACCTAAGTAAAGAAAGTAACTTATTTATTTATTTATTTCTTAATAATTTATTTATTTATTTAACTTTTTACATTCATTTTCACAAGATTTTGGGTTCCAAAATTTTCTCCCCATTTGTCCCCTCCCCCCTCCCGAATACACTGGACATTCTAATTACCCATATCACCAATCTGCCCTCTCTTCTATCATCCCTCCCTTCCCTTACCCCATCTTCTCTTTTGTCCTGTCCCTCTCTTTTGTCAGATAACTTTCCATTACCTGTATTTCTTATTTCCTAGTAGCAAGAACAATACTCAACAGTTGGTCCTAAAACTTTAAGTTCCAGCTTCTCCCCATCCCTCCCTCCCCACCCATTCCCTTTGGGAAGGCAGGCAATTC
>JAQQSK010014090.1:0-11250 GCA_028658325.1 Potorous gilbertii | reverse complement strand
AGATTCAAATGCTGCTCCCCAGCCTCAGGGCTTTCAGTGGCAGGCCTGGCTTCTATTCAATGTGAGCTTAAGTTCTGGTGCTCAGGTGGGGGCAGGGCCGCCTCCCAGGCTCAGTTCCCTCAGGGGGTTCATGCAGAGACCTTCCATAATGGACCTGAGGTCCTACCCGAGCTTCTGCCTGCTCCAGGGGCCTGCCTCTGTAGCTGCCTCCTGAGGGAGCCTGAGTTATGGAGACACCCTGCTCCCCTGTCAGCCCATCCAGATATCTCTCTCACTGACCTGTGTGTCTGTGGGTGGAGGGACCTTCACAGCACCAGAGATTCCATCCCTGAAGCCTGCTCTGATCTGCTCCTCTTGGAGCCCAGGGAAGGGCTGGGCTCTGCTCCTGTCCGGTGTGCAATGGACGTTTGGGGTCGGTTTTTCAGGGCCCTCTGGAATGGAAATCTCCTTCACTCCGTTTCTGCGTGGCTTCCACTGTTCCATAATCTGTTGGGAGTTCTTTTTACAGGTAATTATGGGCTGTGGGTTCAGAGTTTGCATATGTGAGTCTTTCTATTCCACCATCTTGGCTCCTCCCCCGCTAATGTCTTAAGAGCTAGAATGTGATTACTCCTGGGAGCCAAGATGCAGGAGTGAGCAGTAAGTCACTCTCACCCTCCTTTATTCACCTTGAAAAACCCAGAAAATAGTGCCCCAGGAAAAAATCCCAGAACAGTAGAGCCAGTGGAAAGAAGGGGTACAGCAGTCTTTTGGCTCATGAGACTAGAGGGATTAATGGGAAAAGTCCCTCTTGTTGTGATTGAAGGAGACCAGGACAGGACAGGAGGTATTCCAGCAAGCCAGATACAAGCTGCACCTCAGCAGACCAGCAGGAGATCCTGAGCCTCAGGGTGATGAAGCAAGCAGACAAACATCAGCACCAGGAACCATTCCCCTTGACATGCCCCTCCCCTCATGTGCCTTGACACAGCCAGGGGAAGCAGCAGAAGCCAGAGTAGAGAACCACAACTTTTGCCTGCATATAGGTGTCCACCAGCATTTGAGCCTACCCATGCTGTAGTACTGCCCTAGATAAAGAGGAGACCTCTAGCAGTCAAACCACCCCCACCCCATGAGCTTCACTGTAATCCTTGGGAAATGCATAAAAACCCCACCTGGCCTCAGCACACACCAGCTATCACCACCAGCTCCAGCTCAGCACTAGGTAAGCTATCGAAACTCCAGTTGCCAGCACCTGAGGTCCCAGTACAAAAAGTCAGTAACCAGGCCCATAGCCCTAGTACAAGAAATATGGGACAGTGCCCCCTGCGCCCCAAGAAAAAGGCAAATACCATGAGTGAAAAGCAACATAGAAAAACAAAGACCATAGATTCCTAATATGAGGACAAGGAATATCAAAACACAAATTCAGATGAGGACAGCATTGTCAATGTACCAAGATCTGGAACCTCAAAGGGGAATATGAACTGGTTTAAAGCCCAAAAAGCCTTCTTGGAAGAACTCAAGAAGGATTTTAAAAGTCAAATTAGAGAAGTAGAAGAAAAATCAAACAATTCCTTTAAAAATGCAATTAACAAAATGGAAACAAGGCACATTGAAGAAAACAATTCCTTAAAAAGTAGAATTGGCAAAATGAAAAGGAGGTATAAAAGCTAACTGAAGAAAGCAATTCATTAAAAATTAGAAAAGGGCAAGTGGAATATAATGACTCTATGACACGACAAGAATCAGTCAAACAAAATCCAGAAAAATGAAAAAAATAGAATAAAATGTAAAATACCTCATTGGAAAAACAGTTGACCTGGAAACTAGATCCAGGAGAAATAATTTAAGAATTATTGGTCTGCCTGAAAGCCATGATCAAAAAAAGAGCCTGGACAGCATCTTCCAAGAAATCATCAAGGAAAACTGCCCTGAGGTCCTAGAACCAGAGGGTAAAACAGTCATTGAAAGAATCTACTGATCACCTTGGGAAAGAGATCCCAAATTGAAAACACTGAGGAATAGTGTAGCCAAATTCCAGAATTATGAGATCAAAGAGCTAGAATGTTAGTAGCAAGAATAAATTTCCTCTTGAAGGGGTTACCCTAAGAACCAGAGCATTTGAGTGTAACCATGTGGTAGTGGTCTGTCCCTGAGAAGCTAAACTTTACAGACTAAGGGTAAATTAAAATATAAGAATCAACCCAGAGAGTGAGTAGGTGTCTAAATAAGAGGTTTGAAACCATTACATAATATTGGTGACTATTCTACATCACCCATGACCAGATAGTTACAGTGTGGGGGTGGTGACCATATACCACATCTGCTTTGAGTGCAATGACTGATCAGTCCGGAAGACTAAAGATGATTTGTGCTTCCAGTCTCTTAGTAGAGAGACAATGGACCTGTAGATGCAGAATGAAACATGTTTTTAGACATAGCTCATGTGTGAAATTGTTTTTGCTTTATTATAGTTTTTGCAAGGAAGGCCTTTTTTGGAGGCAGAAGAAAGCAGAAAGAAGTTCAGAAGGAGACAGACAAGTAAAACAGTGTTGGAATTATGTTAAATTTAATACATGTTTTTTTTTTAAAAAGCTGTATGCAATATTCATGGTATCACAGCTCTCATTTTCTGATCTCTCAATATAGAAATGTTTGTGTCTATTTATACTTATAAAATTAATAAGAAAAATAGAACAACTGGATAAATAAGGACACAAGATTTAACATTTTTATTTTCTGTTTGGTATGGCCACATAAAAGCTATTGAAATCTTAGGCATTTTTTTTCCTATTCTTCATTGCAGTCAGAGTCTTCTGGAGATTAGAAGACGATATCTCATCTTAGCTGTGAAAGAACAAGTCATTAGCTTCCCATTGAGACATAATCTACAGTTTTCAAAAGATTTGACCCATACTACTCCTCTCTTTCTAATGCTAGGAGTCTTTGTGACAGCATTAAAAAAAATCCTTTGGAAGCAAAATCATCCAAAAGGTTTTCAGCTTCTAGAAGTGTAAAATTCATTTAAGTAATCATTCAAGACAGCACTTTCATATGGATTAGACTGGTAATTTAAGTTGTGCGTATAAAATGAAGCTTAATTGTTTTGTTTTTGAGAGGTCATGAAGGCTACCCTGCATGGAAACTATGGTAACTAAAAGGCATATACTATTGCTTTGCTCTTGAATGATAGATCACATAATAACTCGGAATGGGTTTTGCACCTAGCAACAGAGCCCAAATTCTCTGGCAACACTTTTACCCCTCTAATGAAATGGTCCTGTTTGTCCAATGCCACAGAATCACAACTTTTGACCTCTATGGAAATTCTTTGGTCAGCTGGGAATCTATAGCTAACCACTCAATTTCACACTAAGAAATATATTTCTTAACACTGTAGTCGGAGCTAAAGATGTTTTTCCTGTGTTGTGGCTGTGCAGAATGGCTGAATTCTGGCCAACATGGATGGATATTCTCTTTATTCCTTTAAATATATGCACACACACACAAACACATTAGGCAATCATGAGAAGAAAAAATTCTTTCTTAGAGGAAAACACCTCATTTGGGCTTAGAAATTAAATTATACATCTGGTCATTTTAGATTGGGTTCATTAGAGAACATGCATCTGCTTGACTAGCACATGTGAATTATTTTCATTCTCTGATTTTTGATTATCTAAATTCAGTGAACAGTAAAAAACACATTGATCAGTGCAAATCAGTCAAACCCAAATGAGGATCAATTTAGTTTTTGAAACATTGGACTGGCAAAAGATAAATAAGATGGAATAGTGTGACTTTTTTGATGCTGCAGGCAATCGAGACAGTTTTCAACTCAGATACCTCTGAACAATCTAAGTTGTGAATATCTGAGGTTCAGAGTTTTCTTTCCCAAGAGAGTTACTGTTTATGTAGCACATAAAGTTAACATACATTTTAAGGTCTTAGAGTCTAATCCAACTGAGAGTAATGTCACAAAATGCATAAAACACAGCCAATGCCAATATACCCCTCACAAAGTTGCTCTGACCAAAATTAAAATACTATAACGAAGATCCACTCTGAAGGACAGTTTTCTTTCTATAATACTTTCATCCTCTCCCTGGAGACTAGACCAACTCAGGAGTCACTGTTCTGCATCTCTAAATGGGGATGATCCCCAAAGCTCTGTCCTGGGCCCTCTTTTGTCTTTCTCTGTACATCCATTCTTGGCGTCTTCTTTAGCTGCAATGCGTTTATCACCTCTGTATCGATGACTCCCGCATGTATACATCCAGCCCTAGTGTCTCCCTTAACAACTGCACCACCAACTTCTTATTGGACATTTCAAATATGATGTCCTAGAAATATCTCAAAGTTGACATATCCAAAACAGAACTCATTTTCTCTCTGCCCAAATCATCTCTCCTTCCAAACTTTACTATTTCTGTCAAAAACAATACTATTTTTCCAGTCTCTCAAGTTTATATCCTTGGTCATATATTATACTCTTCACTCTCCCTTATCCTATCTATCCTGTCAGTTGTCAGATCTTGTCATTTCTACATCCACATCTCTCACATCAGAGCTTTTCTCTCTGTTCATAATCTAACACCTTAGTTATGGCCCTCATCCCCATGTTTCTTCAGTATCCATGTCTCTTTTTATGAGACCTGATCCTTAGCAGAAGGATATGAAGACATGGGATGAGAGGAATGGAGGTGTCCAGTAGAGTAGATGACCAAGTTAGCATTCTAAGTCAGGAACTTGAGTTCTTTTACTTTATCTTCCTTAGAAGCTTCTCCTCCCCTCTACTTTAGAAAATGACAAGGCTCCAGATGGTCTGAATATCTGGCTTCTGGAACTCACCCAGACAAGGACTTGAGCATTTCCTGTTCTGGCTCATTCAAGAATCAATCTTGAGTATCACTTTCTGGTGCCCACCAATTTGGCTCAGCTATTAATCTACTTTTTGAAAAATTGGGGCACACCTACACCCTTTTCTCTTCAACATAGTTTCTCTGCTTAATATTTTTTGAGTAAATTCAAAGTGTGGTCAGTCCAAATGACAATTTCCCTACCCCTAATTCTGTTTTCTTCATCAAGTCCAACAACTCATTCCAATTTGAAGTGTTTGTTCCAATCTAGTGAAAAATTACCATCAGTTTTGGCAGCCTGAAGGCTTTTTTATTATTAGTGTTACAAGGAGAAATAAACATTCCGTTCTCACAGCAACAAGCTCCACACCACTTTGAAATAGGCACTGTACCAGTCTGATTTCAGGAAAATTTAAATCCCTTATTAAGTTTAAGTTGAACTCTGAAATGTAACTGCTCAGGGCTTTCTACAATTTTAGATTGAGTGTCCTCATTACAGTATAAAAATAGAAATACATAGATAACATTATTGTGTTGTACTGAGGTGTAGGGCAATAAGTCTGTGTCACTTCAGTTTCCTCTGGAATCCTTCTGGGAACAAGATGTGCTTCTCTTATGAAGTCATCACCAATATACAAATGATAAATGAAAATAAATCATATGTTAAATTGGTTTCAATCTTAAATATCAATAACCAAAAAATTAGTTTGAGGATATCTCCAATTTTTTATTGGGGAAAATTCAATTATTCCATATATTTGTATAGTATTTATAATGATAATAAAGTTTTTTTCATAATATCCTTGTGAGGCCTGTAGTGAGACTATTGAACCCATTTTACAAATGAGGAAATTGAGACTCAGAAAGGTTAAGTAGTTTATCTAAGTCACATTTCTAGTAAATAGCAGATGAAATTCAAATCCATGCAGACCTCAGAAAGGTAGTGTGGTATAATGGATAGAGTCCTAGACTTGGGTTCAGGAAAACTTGGCTTTGAATCCCAACCCAGACATTTCCTACCTGTATGAATCTGCCTGTATCAGTTGACCTCTCTGGGCCTTTATTCCTTTACCTACAAGATGAGGTGGCTAGACTAGTCTCTAAATTCTCATTATCAAAACTACTTTTGGAATTGAGTGAGAAAAAGAGAAATTAATCAACAGAATAGATTAGGGTCAATGTGAGACCTGACCTTTTCAGGTTAAGATCTTATTATATTCTCACTTTGAGTGAGATACACACAATCCTGGGCCATCTCCAATTGTTCTGATGAATATCAGGCCACTGGACCCAGATGGCTCAGGAGAAGACAGTGAGGTTGGTGACCTTTCACAGTCCTCCTACACTAAAATCAAAGTCAACTGCAAGTCATGTCATCATCTTGTCCTCTTCGAGGATGAAGGACAAACACAACAAATGCCCTTCCAGTTCTCGTTCTACAATACTATAATCTGACCCCAAGTGTGTTGCTCAATCCACTAAAGATGCCAGTGACATAACTAAGCAAAGTCACAGTAAAATACTCTCTTGCCATATTCTTCACTAGAAACTATAGAGGGAAAAAAAGTAAAACTGGCTGCATATCCTCATTTAGAGACCAGTTCTCTATTCACTACAACCATTACTAAAAAGGTAACATGGGTAGTGGAATTAGAATCTATATGTAAATATGATGGATAGAAGGAAACTTGAATCTAATATTTCCTAAAAAAATTGTCTACTTGGGACTCTGTGCAGCAAATACCTTTTATCCTTAGTCCATTCTGTCCTACTCTTTATGACCCCATTTTGGAGTTCTCTTTTTTTTGAGGCAATTGAGGTTAAGTGACTTGCCAGGGTTATGCCACTCCTAAGTGTCTGAGACCAGATTTGAACTCAGGTACTCCTGACTCCAGGGCCAGTGCTGTATGTTCCGAACTACCTAACTGCCCTATTTTGGGGTTTTCAGAGATACTGGAGTGGTTTGCAATTTTCTTCTCTAGTTCATTTTACAAGTAAGAGAGCTGAGGCAAACAGAGTTAAGTCATTTGCGTGGGCACACAGCCAGGGTCACACACTTAATAAGTATCTGAGACCAGATTCGAACACAAGTCTTCCTGACTCCAGGTCCAAATGTATTGTACCAATTAGCTACTCTATGTAAGCCATATGTTTATTAGAAACTGAATATCACTTTTTGAAATATGAAGAAAATCAAAGATACAAAATCTTGTCATAATTTCTAAAAGCTATCAATAAAATAACCAAATAAGTTGGGCCAAGGATTTTACTATTTTGGAAATTTGTTTGTGTGCGCAAACTTGTGCATCCACACAAGTACTCAAATGTTTGTGTGAATTTTCAAAACCAAGTCACTAACTTAACACCATAGAATTTAATCAGAGCAGAGCTAAAAGGGTCATCGGAATTCATTAAGTCAACTACTCATTTTACAAGTTCATCAATTAAATTCAATGATCATTTTATTAAGTACTTAACACGTGTCAAGCACTATGCTAGGCTCTAGAGATATAAAACATAACAAAAAACAGTAACAGTAGCAACAAGAATGACAAACTTTGTTCTCCAAGAGTTTACATTCTCTTGCGGGCAATTTGGCCCAAAGTGATTGTTTACCTGACATTTGATATGGTAGGTACTTTGTAAATATTTGTTAAATTGAGATACTTAATTATAGAATTTCAGAGCTGGGACAGACTTTTTTGTTAAGGTTTGCAAAGAACTTTTTTAAAAAAATTATTTCATTAGTTAAAGTTTCTAACATTCACTTTTATAAGCTTTAGAGTTCTAAATTCCCCCCTCTCCATCTCCTCTACCGCAAGACAACATACAATCTGATATAGGTTATACATGTATGATCATATTAAACATATTTCCACATTACTCATGTTATAAAAGAAAAATCAGAACAAAAGGGAAAAACCATGAGAAAGAAAAAAAAGAAAGAGAAAATAATATGCTTCAAATTGCATTTGAATTCCATAGTTCTTTCACTAGATATAGATAGCATTTTCCATCATGAGTCTTCAGATCGTTGCATTACTCAGAAGAGACAAGTCTAACGAAGTTGGTCATCAAACAACCTTACTGTTACTATGTACAATGTTCTCCTGGTTCTGCTTACTTCACAACATCAGTTCATGCAAATCTTCCCGGGTTTTTCTGAAGTCCTCCTTCTCACCATTTTTTATGAACAATAGTATTCCATTACATTCATATACCTAACTTGTTCAGTCATTTCCCAGTTGAGGCATCCCCTCAATTTTCAATTCTTTGCCATCCCAGAAATAGCTACAATAATTACTTTTGTAAATGTAGGTCCTTTTCTCTTTATTACCATCTCTTTGGGAAACAGACCTAGTAGTAGTATTGCTGGATCAAAGTTTTACAATCTTTTGGGAATAGTGGAACAGACTTTAAATAATGTCCAGTTTAATTTCTTTCTTTTATGGATGAAGAGAATAAGGCCCAGGTAGTCTATTACTTAACTAAAGTTGACCACTTAGGTGGTTGCCTGCCATAGAGTTGGAATGAAACCATATCAGTGAAGACTAATTAAACTGAGGAGTATTTGAATTACTGAAAATCTGAGTTGTGAAATAAAATAAATATAGTTGGTTTACTTGCAAGTACCCAAGTGAATTGTTTGTGTAACTTTTCAAAGTAGAGGGGATTCAAAGTCTAATCTGAAAATAAGATAAATATTTGGCAAGGTCATTTTTTAAAAGTGTCTTCTTTTCAGTAAGCTAAATGTGCCTGAAATAATTTTGTTTACCCTGCTCATTTGCATAACAAACACTTTCTCTAGGGAGGGCATTTTTCCTAGAAGCTTTATTAGCCCAACAACTCAAGTAAAAGTGCAAAATTCTAGGTCAGTGAAGTCCGAGTATATGTGTGTGTATGTATATTTATATATTATATACATAATATATACACATATGTATATATGCACAAGTGTATATACATGTACAGTATATGTGTACATATATAAGCATACATATTTACATATCTAGATCATAAAATTATCATTGTTATTATATTTTTAAGACACAATTCATTATTTTATCCAGTATATTACCCATTATCATTATAGTATTAATATATTATATTCACTAACATTATAATTTCAAAGCATTCAGATTGGAATTGTTTTATTATTGTCCTTGGTTTCAAAGAAGATAGAGGAGAAGCAACTTTTCCCTATCACTTTGAAGAGCTGGAAATCTATGAGAGTGAAATGCTACATATAATGTCAGACTTTTAAAAATATGTTGGATGGTTTTATGTATCATTTAAAATTTTCTTCCTTTATTTCTATCATATAAGGAATGGTTCTTTTGGAAAGGGAAGGAGAGAAAGACAGTATGAAACAGATGATGGAAAATCAAAAGAGAAGAATACAATTTTGTTTGTTTTTTTTTTTTAAATAAGGTGATAGGGAGGCAGAACCAGGATGGCAGAGTAGAAGGAGAGATCTGCTCTAGTTCTCCCCCTATAGCCCATAAAATACCTGTAAAAAATGACTAAACAAATTCTAGAGCCACAGAAGTCACAAAATGACAGAGAGAAACAGATTTCCAACCCAAGACAGCCTGGAAGGCCAACAAGAAAGGTGTATCACACTGTATTCAGAGAGGAGCACAGCTCAGCCTGGGTCACATGGCACAGAAAGGACTGGAATAGGCTTCAGGGTACATAATCATGAGTAGCAACTGTGGTTCCCAGATTTGTCAACCCACAAACACCAAAGACAGCTTCAAAGGTCAGTGAGAAAACACTTTCACCTGGGTCATGCCCCAGTCCCAGCCCCTGGGTCGGGGCAGCCACTGAGACAACAGATCCATTTTTGGGACCCTTGGTCTAAAGACCCTAGGGAAATCGAGCAGCTAATCTTGGTCTCAGTTCTGAGTGGCAGTCCTGGGGTGAGGAGGAGCACTGGTGTGGTGGAACTGATAGCAGCTTTGCAGAGGGAACCCTGCTCACAGTTTCAGGGAATAAAAAACTGCTTGTGATTGCTCACAGACCACTGCACAGACCAGGAGAGAAGAAAACTCCTCTCCATTGATTGTGCTATTCTGGAGGAATTGAAAACTTACAGATTGATATGGATATCTCAGAGAACAGCTGCACAAAACCTCTAAAACCTTCCACTTGACAAAGGACTCATAGGACTCAGAAAATGCCTCCAAAAAAGGGGGAAAAAATAAGACTATAGAGGTTTACTTTCTTGATGAAAAGGTATTTTCTTCCATCCTTTCAGATGAGGAAGAACAAAGCATATCATCAGAGGAAGAAATCAAAGTCAAGGCTTCTACATCCAAAACCACCAAAAAAATGCAATGGTCTCAGGCCATGGAAGAGTTCAAAAAGGATTTTGAAAATCAGATAAGAGAGGTGGAAGAAAAATTGTGAAGAGAAATGAGAGCAATGCAAGAAAATCATGAAAAGCAAGTCAACAGCTTGCTAAAGGAGACCCAAAGAAATGCTGAAGAAAATAACACCTTTAAAATAGACTAACTAAAATGGCAAAACAGGTCCAAAAAAACAATGAGGAGAAGAATGTTTTAAAAAGTAGAATTAACCAAATGGAAAAGGAGATTCAAAAGCTCACTGAAGAAAATAGTTCTTTAAAAATTAGAATGGAGCAGATGGAAGCTAATGATTTTATGAGAAACCAAGAAATTATAAAACAAAACCAAAAGAATGAAAAAATAGAAGATAATGTGAACTATCTCATTGGAAAAACAACTGACCTGGAAAATAGATCCAGGAGAGATAATTTGTAAATTTTTTTCTACCTGAAAACTATGATCAAAAAAGAGACTAGACATTGTCTTCCAAGAAATTATCAAGAAAAACTACCCTGATGTTCTAGAACCAGAGGATAAAATAGAAGTGGAAAGAATTCACTGATCACCTCCTGAAAGATATCCCCGAAGGAAAACTCCTAGGAATATTGTAGCCAAATTCCAGAGTTCCCAGGTCAAGGAGAAAATATTACAAGCAGCTGGAAAGAAACAATTCAAGTATTGTGGAAGTACAAACTGGATAACACAGGATTTAGCAGCTTCTACTCTAAAGGATCAAAGGATTTGAAATATGATAGTCCAAAGTCAAAGGAGATAGGATTAAAACCTAACCTACAATCTACCTAGTGAAACTGAGTATAATACTTCTGGAAAAAAATGGAATTTCAATGAAATAGAGAGCTTCCAAGCATTCTTGATGAAAAGACCAGAGCTGAATGGAAAATTTGACTTTCAAATACAAGAATCATGAGAAACATAAAAAGGTAAACTGAAAAGAGGAACTTATTAAAGTTCCTCTTAAGGAACTCATTAAATTTGAACTGTTTACATTCCTACATGGAAAGATGTTATTAGTACTCATGAGACATTTTCAGTATTAG
>JAQQSK010014089.1:0-11250 GCA_028658325.1 Potorous gilbertii | reverse complement strand
GTTTGTCAGGACTCTCTAGAACGGAAATCCCCTTCACCCCGTTGCTGGGCAACTCCACTGTTCCAGAATTTGTTGGGAGTTCTTTTTATAGATAATTATGGGCTGTGGATTCGGAGCTAGCATATGTGAGTCTTTCTACTCCACCATCTTGGCTCCGCCCCCCTCAACTTCAGCATTTTTTTGAGGTCTCCTTTTGCAACTGGTTGACACATTTTTAATAATTTTTTTACATCATTCTCATTTCTCTTCCTAATTTTTCCTCCACCTCTCTTACTTCATTTTCAAAGTTTTTTTTGAGCTCTTCTATGATCTGAGACCATTGAATATTTATTTTGGTGGTTTTGAATGTAGAAGTCATGACTTTGATGTCTTTCTCTGATGGTATGTTTTATTCTTCCTCATTTTAAAGAATGCAAGAAAATATTTTTTTACCAAGAAAGTAACCTATTTTCTTATTTTTTTTTTTCCTTTTTGGGGCATTTTACCAGCCAGTTACTTTACTTTTGAGTTCTTTGTTACATGGAGTGTATACTTCCCTAAGTTTCAGAAATTTTGTGCAGCTATTCTCTGAGATATCTCTATTGACCTGAAGGTTTTCAGTTCCTCCAAAGTGGCATATTCAAGGGACAGGTATTTACTCCTTTTCTGTGAGCAACAAAAAGCACTCTTTTCTGCCCTGACCTGTGAGTATGATTCCCTGTCTATATCCACCGCCTGGGTCACCACACCTGTGATTCTCCTCACCCCAGGACCTCCACTGAGGACTGAGGCCCAGGTCATCCTCTTGATCCCCCCAGGGTTGTAGTTGGAAGGGTCCAGAAGTGACTGCTACTGCAGCAGTGTCTGCTACCACCCTGAGTCCAGTGCAGGGCTGAACAAGATCTCTTCTCACCCTTGTGAAGGACCTTTCTCACTGACCTTTGAAACTGTCTTTGACATTTGTGGGTTGAGAAATCTGGAAACTATAGCAGTTGCCTGTGATTCAGGACCCTGACCTCTGCTCCAGTATTGTCTGTGCTGTGTAGCCCATGCTGAGTTGCCTTTCATTCTGAACCCAGTGTCAGAAAACTTTCCAGTAAACCTTATTGGGTTGACTTGAGCTTGAAATCTGTTTCATTCATCATCTTCTGGCTTTTGTTCTAGAATTTGTTAGAGTCATATTTACAGTTATTTTAAGAGCTTTAGGTGGAACACTAGAGAAGGTCTGTGCTTCTATTCTGCTATTTTGGTTCTACCCCTTTCCACCACTTTCTTACCAAACCTTTGTTGTAAGGCCATTTTGGTCCACAATAATTCTTTCCTTCTTCAGTGTTGGATGCCTTTAGGAACTGTAATCATCTTTTATTCCCTGTATCCTTAGCCCCTCTCTGATGAACATACTTGACCTTCATCATAAGTTCTATCTATGTAGAAAAAATTTCTACCTGTCTATAAGTAAGTCTAAGTAGAAATAGTCATTAGCTAGAGTAAATTTTTCTAGTCATTTTCATCCCATTATGATGTAATCTTCTCAATTAAGTTCAGTTAGAAATAAAATATTGAGCTAAATGTTTTATCTATATCAAATGACCAATTTGACTATTTCTCTTCCTTTATTATCTCTTTGAGAAAGGGGAAGGTAATAGTTTTAATAAGGTACAACATTACTGGTCAGTTTTAGCAGCTCCTCAAGTTGGGCATTGGGGTAGTTTAAGTGGAAAGAATTGTTCCTCTTCATTTGAGAAAACCAGCTGATGACTTTGATTTCTAACCTTGAGATCTCTGTCTGTCACCATAAGAGGTTGCTGTGGGATGTATGGACGTGTGAAAAGAGGCATGTTAAATTGGGTCCTATTCCCTACCTCCCTGCACTAAACTGTGTGAACTAGTTCTGCCTATTTTTAATTATAATAATAATACACACACATATATATACATACATATATAGACATAGACACACATATATACTTATATATGTATATAGATTAACTTTCCCAAGGTATAGATTCATATACATTATGTACAAATGTAGAAAACATTTTGAGATAGCTAGTTGGTAAACTGGATAAAGCACTGTATTTGGAGTGAGAAAATCTGAGGTAAATCCTGGCTCAATAACTATGTGACCATGGATAAGAAAATCAAGTTTTCCTTACCTTAGTATCCTCATATATAAACCAAGAGGTTGGACTCAATGACCTCCAAGATCCCTTCCAGGTCAAAATATATGTTCTTATAATTATTTCTATGAGTCTGAAAGTACTGAGACTGCTTTATTGCTTTTCTCTTCCTTCTTACAGAGGACAATATTATAAGTAGCTAAAGCCACTCTCCATGACTGATTCAAAATATAGTTGGAATAAAAAAATGACAATTTTAACTATAATTTGACCCATGTACTTTTTCTAACTTTGTTTCTCTTGCAAAAATATTATGTGAAAAATCAGCTGCCAAAGAGAAGACAAGTAAACAATATGATATCAGTCATTAATGTCATTCATCTACTCTGAATTACAGTGGATGTTGTTGCTTGTTAACTATCTAAATTATAGTCAAGTATTTCATCACCTGCTTAATCAAGGTACAAAATAAGGAGTTAGACCACTTCAACTTCACTGATTTGATTATGTGATAAAGAGACTGGTGCATAAACATTAATCCAGGGAAATTAATTCATGAAAATTAGCTGAAGATATCCCTGGAGGACTGTTTCATATGTATTTTTTTGCATAAAATGTTGAACTACTTAGTAAAGGTTTCGTGGGTTGGGGATAGTGGAGATAGAATGATTATATATAATCCCATGGTTATCTAGGGGATACTGTGAAGAGGCCATGAAGTGACCTGAATATGTATTCTGATTAAAACTATGTCTCAAACAGGAAAATTGCTTCGAAATCATTAAAATTAAAATGGTTGGTAATGAAGGAAAACACTTGTACTCAGATGAGAGCTTTAAAGTAGATAGTCCTATTTTGAGCTACTTTTTAAGTTCATGGCTTGATTTCCTTATTTAAAAAAAATATTGGAATGGTATTAGTTCCTCCTGACGTCTAATGGGAAGATTTGCCATTGTTTCTCCTGTACCTCCTACACTTTAAAATTCACCAGGGATCAAGGAGATAAGGAGAACCACATAGAGGAAAAATCTTCTAGATTGTTTCACTTTCCATTCTACAGCTTTGCTTTGTTTCTACTCCATAGAATAAAATTCTCCTGTGGCTACCTTTTGTTGTCTCCAACCTACTCAGCTTCTTTTTGTATATTATCTTCCCCCCATTAGATTATAAATTTCTTGAGGTTAAGGACTATCTTTCTTTCTCTAATTTGTATCCCTAGTGTTTAGCACAGTTCCCAGTACACAGTAGGCACTTACTAAATGACAATTGAATTGAACTGAATATATCATGGTTTGGAGAAAAATGTATCTGGAATAGTGAAGCATCTCAGTGTGGAATCCTGAATAGAAAATTAAGGGTGTATCAAGAAATAGTAGTACTGTAAACAAGATTAGAATACCAGTTATTACAGAGTAGCATCCAAAAGGAGAAAACTCAGGAAGTTTCATGTTTTCTTTGTTTATGAAGATAATGCTACTAATGGTCAATATGTACACTTAACTTGAAGTTCTTAGAAATGGCAATGAATATGTGTTTCTTTGTCAATAGTTTCATTCCTGATTCCGACTAGAAACGAATAGCACTTACATGCAGGTTGCTTCACTGGCATTCACTGGCATCCAGTGAAAAATCACATGCTTCGGCCTTATTGATATACAAACAATGGACTGAATCCATCCTTTGGACTTACTAACGTTATTTTTTAGTAATAAGAAATGCACATCAAAAAAACCCTGATTTTCACCCCATATCTTGCAAATTGGCAAAAATGTTAATAAATGGTAATAGCAGAAGTATGAGGTAGGGACATTGTTGGTGGAACTATAAAATGGTATAAGTATTTTGGAAAGCAATATGGAATTATGAAAATAAAGTGACAAAGATGTTCATATTTTTGAACCAGAAACTCCATTTTATTTGACTTATACACTAAAGAAGCTATCAATAAGAAATAAAGTTCCCATATACCCTAAAATATTTATAAACAACACTTTTCTGTGATAGTTAAAAATAAGAACCAAAGTAGATGCCAATTAGGGAATTACCAAAAAAAGTCACACGTGAATGTAATAGAATATTACTTGGCTGTAAGATATGATGTGTATTATCTACCAAGAAACATGGAATGATCTATATGAACTGATTCAGAGTAAAGTGAACAGCCATGAAAACAATAAAACAATATATATAGTGACTACAACAATATAACTGGACAGAGGTGGTAGGGAATACATACCAAAAAACAAAAGTAAATCTAATAAAGTTATAAAGATCAATAAAAATTTGAATGAAAAGGGAAGACAATGCTTTGCCAACATATGCCTTCTTGAAAGTGTTTCACATTGCACATGCTTTTGAACTTTTTCAATGTATTGATCAATAGCATTGAGGGTTTTTTTTCCTCTAAATATTACTCAGTATCATATGCTGTGGATCTATTGAAGGAAGAGGGGAAATAACTGCAAACATGTAAGAAATAGAAAATATCAATTAAAAGACTTTAAAAAAAGTGCTAAACAATTGGACTACTTCCACTTCTAAATAGTGAGTTTTCAGCAAAAAAGATTAAATAGAGTGCTTTTATGGGGACAATATTCATAGGCATGTATATACTTTCTAAGCTTATTTTGAGTAGGTATCATTTTAATTTGCTTTGTTTTACTAGCACTTGCAGAATTTTACACACTTCCTGATACATAATAGTTGGTTAACAAGTACTTCTTGATCAGTCAATTCAAATTAGACTGTCAGAGAAAAGGGGTTTGTCCTAGATGATAAATAAATGAACAATTCTTTCATTCTCATATTTCTGTTATTTTAGAATTATTTTGAGACAATATATCAAACTACTAAGTTAAAAGTTAGATCAGTACTCCAGAGATGTGAAATTTTGTTAGTTACTCTTGCCACTGAAATAGGTCACAAACTATTTGTAATTTAATAGAAAATTTTCAAAAATTTGTGAGGCTGAAAACAATAACAACCTTATGTTTTGACCAGCCTGGCAATTAAACTTTCTAAATTTATCTAACGTATTCCTTGTCAAGTAGCAATGTGATTTTTAACTGTGCTCTTATTGGAATTCTTTTCTCCTTGGTAGAACCTCCCAAGTCTGGTCTTATACAGTCAAGAAGTAGAAATCTTCAGAAACAGAAGAAGGATGGTCAGCATACCATAAGACTTTCAACAAATCCATTGCATTTTATTACCAACATATGCAGTGACTTCTAGAGAGTTAGAGGTTTGTTTGTTTTTTTTTCCCTGATAATGTTCATTTCAAGATTTTAATAATAATTTTCACTAGTGTTTTTTTCAGAGCATGTGATTTCATTCAATTAATATAGTTATTCTTTACTCATTATTAAAAAAATAAATGCTTACTATAAAATGCATGAATACAATAAGGATTTGTCACTTTCTCAGTATTAGGGAACTCCTTCTTTGAGAGCTCCGTCCATCAATATAATTGCATCACAATTTCTTTATGAATTAGTCTGCATAAGCAAAGAAGCGCTTGAGGCAGAGTTGGGGGTAAGTAATTTTCCCAGCTGGTGAAAAGTCAAAGGCACTTAAAGGCAGGACTCCCCAACTTCACACTCAACATTTAGCCATTACTCCATATCACTCATATTTAAAAATGTTACAATAATTATTCATATTTCTATTATTCTTTACAGTTTAAAAAATGTTTTCTTCACA
Organism: Potorous gilbertii; assembly: GCA_028658325.1. Lineage (NCBI taxonomy): Eukaryota > Metazoa > Chordata > Mammalia > Diprotodontia > Potoroidae > Potorous > Potorous gilbertii. The sequence continues at coordinate 5,452 of JAQQSK010014089.1, read as the reverse complement.
ATATCTCTGTGAGTTAAGTAGTACAAATATTTTTTTTCAACAGAGAAACTGAGGCTAGGACAGATTAAATGCTAAAGATTTGGTGTCAGTCAAGAACTTAACTTGGGTCTTTTGAAGGTAAAACAATATAAATACTCCTTTCACTATGCCCTGAAGCCTTTGTGTAACATTATGTTGTGTTATGTATATGTCGAATATAGGGGGTGAGTGGAGTTGAGGAGGACAATATGCAAGAAAGTTTATCTTCCCTTTCTCTTTTTTTCCTTTCAATATTCTACTGCTTTTCTCTATCTACTCCCTTTGTAACCTTCAAAGCCATTGCATCAATATTGAGGCATTATAAAGCAATGAACCTAAATTAAAATCAGATGATTTGGTTTGAAATTGAAACTTTGCCAGTCAATAGTTGTACAGCTTTGGGTAAGCGACAAACATCTCTAAAATAAGCATGTTAGTATATATGCGCCAGAAACCTTCCAGGTGTACATCTCTTGTGAACATCTCACAGAATTTGTTCTAAGAAAGGGAAACATGATTAGGTTGTGTGTCTATGTTTAATTTCTCTCAAGCTGGCTTGATGGTCCAGAACCAGCTCCCACATTCCAAAGGGGGCCAGTCCAGAACTGAATCAATTTGGGGCTTGGGGATAGAGTTATACACCTTTTGAAGTGTAGGTATTCCCAAGGGATGCCAATCAACTCTGATTGATCAACACACTGGGAGGGAGGCTATATTAAAAGAAGGGTATTGAGTACATGACTTAGGTCACAATCTTGGTCAAAGAGACATAAATTTCCACATCACCTGTCTGGGCAACTCAATGAGCAGGAGTAGAACCATTTAGATCAGATCTTAATGTCATCGTGAAGAAGAAACTAAATTTATTAAGAATGGGGGATGGGAATAGCTCTGAGTCTCTAAGGTGATTACTGAGGAAAATCAGTTTTCCCACTATGATCCTCTAGAGATAGGTCACTAAAGCCCATCTGGCATGATCTCTACATAAGAGAAGCAGTATAATGTTTTAGAAAGAATATTAGTCTCAGAGCTATAACTCAAAGTCTGGTTTCTTCCAGCCTTGAAGCTATTGTGTGCGTATGTGTCCTTGGGGAAGTTTTGTTTTGTTTTGTTTTTAAGCACTCTAAACTACAGCTTCCCAATATGTATGATGACTCATAACTGTGATTACTACCTACGTAGGGGCAGCCAAGTGTCACATTGCAGAGTGTGTTGGCCCTCAAGTCAGGAAGACCTGAATTCAAATAATGGCTTCAGACACTTACTAACTGGGTGACCCTGGTAAGTCACTTAACTTCAATTTGATTCAGTTTCTTCAGCAATACAAAGGGTGTCCTAATAGCACCCAGGGTTTTTGTGAGAATCAAATAAAATACATTTGTAAAGCAACTCAGATCCTAAACATAGTAGGTTCTTAATAAATGCTTATTCACTTCCTTACCTCCTAGGGCTTGAGGTCAATTAATCTGACATTCATATATAGGGTGAAGTGGAGGAGAAAAAAACCTAAGGCCTTGCCTCAGTAGCCTCAGTGATGATGAACTTTCTGGACCCTATCTTACTGAGTATTGTCCCAAAACCCGTGAGGAAGTTTTAATATTAAGTGATTTTTATAAAATTTGCAAGTGGTCTTTTTAAAGTTTGCAAAGTTTTTTTAATTGCAATAACCCTATATAATTTAACTGAGGTTTATTTTAAAACGTAATAAGAAAGGTTTTCTTTTCATAAGCAAGAGAGATTAATGTAGGCTGGAGTGGCTGTGATTTAGTAAGTTTGGGGGGTATGAAGAAGAGTGTATTTGTGTATTTGTGACTCTTTGTGATGAATTGAAGATTAGTAAGTTCCACTCCATATTATGCCAAAACAACCTCTCAATTAAACCTATACAGACAAAAAATATGAGAAAAGAGAAACACAACAGATTAAATGAAAATTTATCATTCATTTTTGGGCACTATATAGACAAAGCAACCAGTTGACCAACACATTTTTAAAATTTCATAACTGGTTGTTATGTTTTAAGCAAATATTCTGGTCATAAATTCAGCTGACAGAAAAGGGAAGATCCTTATCAGAAATTTAATGAATCAGTAAAGATGTCTTACATTACTGAAAATTTTAGCTATAGTACAACTTCACATTTCATTAAAGGAGTTCATGTATTTCTCTACGTTTGTATCTCAATCTCCACCCACTTTGTCCTTTGCAGGTCAATAGTAGTTGTAATATAAAATGAAGATACATGATGGGAGAGCTAGAACTGAAGTGGGCTCTCCAATGAAATATTAATATTATTATGAGAATCCTAGCTTTTTTGTATTTCCTAACTATGCTTTTAATGAAATATTTATTTTTCTCATCTAATAGAGGCTTGTACATTACTTGTTCTTAACTAGGGAATTATTTGCTTTTAGAAAGTGAGAAAAAATATGGAGAGATAGTGTTTGGCATAAATGAATAGCAAAATCTTTTTATAGAAAAATATGTGTTAAACTTTTATTAGTCTTTCCATACTGTTTCTAATTCTGGGCTCCACAACTGAAGGAAAATAGAATTTGACAAGAATTCAGAGAACCATGAAGTTTAAAAAGTTAAACAAATTGAGAGGAAAAATAAATGTGAAGAACAACTTTATAGCAACAAATATGTTGTACAGATTTGTCCAATGAGTAAACTTTATTCATCATTTTTTACTGAGAGCCTATACTGTTAAATGTGTTTTAAAATGTTCTTGATGACCAGTTTCATGAAGTACAAACCAAAAAAAAGTAAATTTAAAAGCAGCTGACTAGAGTCAGTTGGGTGGTACAGTGGATAGAGCACTGAGTTTGGACTCAAGAAGTTTCATCTTCATGAGTTCAAATCTGGTCTCAGACACTTACCAACTGGAGACCCTGCAAGTTTCTCAACCTTATTTGCCTGAGTTTTGTCATCTGTAAAATGAGCTGGAGAAGGATCCAAGAAAAGCCCTCCAGCATCTTTGCTAAGAAAATCCAAAATAGAGTCACAAAGAGTTGGACATGACTAAAAAGTAACTAAACAAATAAGGGACTAAAATAAATCCAAAATATAATTTCCCTACTATTGGTGTTGCTAAATATTGCCAACAATTCAGTTTATCAGTTATGGAGCATTTTAGTTGTACTTTAAAATATGGACAGGAATTCAGTAGACAGAGAAAGGACATTCTTGATGAATGTATGAAACATCAGTAAAGGTAGCAAGTAGGAAAGTGTGATGGTGTGTGTTCAAGTGATAAATAAAAGTCTATCTTATCTACAGTTTAGAGTGTGTGGAGGAGAGTATTGTGATAGGTCTCTAAAGACAGGGTGCAGTTTACATAAGACAAAAGTCATTCTATCAGCAACTATATAAAAATATGCTAAATTTGCAAGAATTACAAAAAATTGAAATGAAAGAAATTTTGAGGTTCAACTTCATGCACAGCAGATTGTTAAAAATGACAAAAAACTGAAAATGACACATTAGAGGGACTGCAAGAAAAATGCATATTAATGTATTGTTGAGGGATTGGTGAAGTGGCCATTTAGGAAGGCAATTTGAAAGTGCTCAACAAGTAATTAATCTGGGTATATTTAGCAATATCACTACAGATCTGTATCACTAAAGATATCAGAGAAAGAGGGGAAAGACTTATATGTACAAATGTATTTATAGCAGGGTTAGGTTTTTTGTTCTGTTTCAACAAATTGCAAACTCAAGAATTGCCCCTCAATTAGGAAAGGACTAAATATATTATGTTACATGAACATATTTGAATGTTATTTTTTTGCCATAAGAAATGACAAAAAGAAGAGTTTTCCGAGAAACCTGAGAAGATATCTTTGAACTGATGAACAATTAAGAAAGCAGAATCAAGAAAATGATTTATAAATGAACAATATCAGTGTAAACAAAAGAACTTTAAAAGACCTATGATCAAATAAGTGGCCAACTATGATTCTGGAATAACTGTGATGAAAGACCTTACCTACAGAGAGGTGATGCTCTTAGGATGCACTGTGAGACACACATTTTTGAGCATAGCCATTATGGGAATTTTTGGTTTTTTGCTTAATTATGCCTAAATTTTACAAAGTGATCTTTTTAAGGATAAGGAAAGTTGGTTTGTATTCTTCCCTAGTTTATAGGGTATAAGGAAAAAGGAACCTGAGAATAGGGCCACTACCCCTTCTTCCCTGAGATCTCAAGAAAATAAAAAAAAAAAGAATAGTGTAGAAAAAGTACCAGAAGGAATCACAAAAGCAGAACAGCTTTGAAAGTTACAGGGTGAGTACATTATATATTTAATAATAGAGATTTCATACACACATATGTATATATAATATATATATAGATAGATTCTACATCTACGTATCTATTAGAGTACAGAGAACAATCTACTGTTCTATGGCATATATGGAAATGTTCCTTTTATTTGTTATTTGTTAAGCTCTGATTTTTTTTTTTAATTAGAAAATAGAATCATGTGTGATTATAGAGAGTTTGAGTGACAGAAAGAAGAGTTTTTGGCTTTGAGAGCCAGTAGGCACATTGCTAGGGTTTATGAGAGAGGTAATTTTACATTACACAATTTTATCATAATGATGTATTTTCTGATTCTTTAATTATATGCTTAATATTCATAGCATATATCATAAAAATCAAATCATAGCTGCTTATGTACATATGTTTAACATGTGTATATAAGTATGTATGCATTTATGCATTTTTTACTTTTTACAATTACTTGGATGTTTTACATGAAGCATCTTAACTTTGTTTGTTTTAAATGAAACAGTAGTACTTCACTGAATTTTATTCATGTTATGCTTCCCATTTTCAGAAGACTCTTTTGTTACTTGACCAGACCTCACTACCAACTCCCTTGCTCAGATGAAAAGTGTCGGGGGGCAGAGCCAAGATGGCGGAGTAGAAAGACTCACATTTGCTAGCTCTGAACCCACAGCCCATAGATTCCCTGTAAAAAGAACTCCTGACAAATTCTGGAACAGTGGAAGCCGCGCAGCAACACAGTGAAGGAGATTTCCATTGCAGAGAGCCCTGAAAAACCGACCGCAAAGGTACCCCAGCGCTCCCCTCCCCCGCCCCGGCCACGCGGCACTGAGAGGAGCAAGCAGAGACCAGCAGGCGTCAGGGACCTGAATCTCTGGCTGCCACAAAGGTCCCTCCACTCACAGACACACAGGTCAGTGAGAGAGACGGGCTGAGAGGGGAGCGGGGGATCTCCGGGACTCGGACCCCCTGGGAAGTGGCCACTGCGGCAGAGGCTGAGGCAGCTCGGCCAGAGGCAGAGGCAGCTCAGCCAGAGACTCCCAGAGCAGGCTCCACCCCAGCTCCACTACAAAGGATCTCTGTATAAACCCCCTGAGGGAACTGAGCCTGAGAGGCGGCCCTGCCCCCACCTGAGAAC
>JAQQSK010014087.1:0-11251 GCA_028658325.1 Potorous gilbertii | reverse complement strand
AGGTGCTTTTATTATTCCTGTTTTACAGATTTAAAAAAAATGCCGCTGAGAGAAAATAAATTACTCGTCCAAGGTCACACAGCTAGTAAGTGTCTAAGGCAGGCTTCTAATTTGTGTCCTCCTGACTCCAGGTTCAACACTCAACTTCTTCCAGCTTCTTGACCACTGTTTTCTAAGGTTTTACATTGAATATACTTTCATAAATCTAAGGCTGTTCCTAATCAACAATGTGTTCTCTTTCTGCAAGAGTGCTGGTTATCCAACTCTCCTCACGCAAGCATAAGCAAGGTCTAGGATAGGGGTGGGGAATTGGTGACCTCGGGGCCACATGTGGCCCTCTAGGTCCTCAAGTGCTGCCCTTTGACTGAAACCAAACTTCACAGAATACCCTTAATAAAAGGATTTGTTCTATAAAACTTGGACTCAGTCAAAAAGCTGCACCCAAGGATGTAGAAGGTCACATGTAGCCCCGAGGTCATAGGTTCTCCATCTCTGATCTAGGTTATAACAATACTATATCCAAGATTTAAACCACAGATTAAATAATTTCACCTTTTTCAAACCAAGGAACCATACCTTTCTTCAGATGCTTTAGCCAACATAGGGTCCTAAATGAAAAACTTCAGCCATTGACTCTTTGTAACTTGCAACCAGCTTTAAATCCCACGCTAAACTCCATAGATGGAAGTATCCATCAATATCCTTGGAACATGTGGAAAGGTCAAATGTGCTAGGACTGTAGACCCTCATTCAGCAATCATGCCTTAAGAAAATGGGTGATACTTTCTAGGGCTCAATATCCTTTTTCCTCCAATACACTTTTGAAAATGTCAAGAATGAATGGCAAAAAATCAAATTTAAGTTTACCCTCTACTTGCTGTTGTTGTGATTTGGTCATTTCAGTCATGTCCAACTCTTTATGATCTCATTTGGAGTTTTCTTGGCAAAGATACTGGAATTGTTTGCTATTTCTTTCCATAGCTCATTTTACAAGAGAGCCAACTGAGAGGTAAACAAGGTGAAGTGCCCAGCCACACAGCTAGTCAATGTCTGAGGCTGGATTTGAACTTAGGTTTTCCTGTGTCCAGGCTCAAAACTCTTATCCACTGTACCACCTAGCTGCCCTCTATGTCTACTTCTATAAGCAGAAGACAAAATTTTATTTCAAAATAATTCCTCTTCCTTCTATGTTTGAAAGTAAGGATACAGGCCTCAAATCTTCATCCAAGATTTCTTAGTGACTGCTTATCAAGGTCTTGTTTAGAAATTATCATCAGACTTACATAGCAAAAAGAATAAAGAAATTCTTAAATATTCAGAAAGTGGACAGACTGTAGCAAGTGAGCTCATGCTTTAAAAAAAATATCTACCAGATACACTATGGGACTGTAACATATTAATGCAACAATAGGCTGATGGGAAAAATGTTACATTTAAAGTTTGGATACATCTAAGACACAACACCATCCTGATAGACAAACACAATAATATAGTTGATTCACACATAAATTCTGTATCGAAAACTAATTTCAAGTTCATTTTAGTTAAAACTATTTCATTTCTAATCTACTTTTATTTTTCCAGATTTAAGAAACAAAAAACTTTTAGTAATAGCAATTAGGTTTCTAGTTACCTCTAATTTAATATATTGGGGGGGGCAGAATCCTATACATAAGTAACAGGTCTTGCTTGTTTCACTCTTTGTGGCCCATAGAAATGAGCAAAGAACCACTCCTGTATGTTACATAGGCAGACTTGGTGATTACTTGAAATGGCTGAATTTCAAGTTGATTATCTTATCAATGATTAGCTTATATTTGAACTAAGAAATAGTGTAGTTAATTATCATTCAACATGTGTCTGTTTATTTAGTGGTAAGACCTAATATGAATAGTACTATCCCTTCAAAGAAGAATGTAAATACATATATCCCTGCCATCTCTTTCTTTTCAAGAGAAAGCTTCAAATAAACAGATATAAACAGCTTCCCTGGGCTCCTTTCTTTCAGAAAAAGTGAATGGAAAATGGCTATTAAACACCTACTCTGTGCCCAACCTTGTGCTAAGAACTGGGGATTCAAATACATACAAAGCACCACACTCTTTGTCCTAAAAGAAGCTTATATTCTAATGGAGGAAACAACACGTACAGCAAGATATAAAAAGGAGGGGTTGAGAAAGACTGAAAATGGTTGAGATGAAGATGAGAACTTGGATCCAAGGAGCACAGAGACAAATGATTTAGCTCTTCCCAGCATGATCACTGGTGGATCTGAATAGAAAAAGAGAATATATGCCAATGCTACATTCAGATATTAAATAACAACAACAGGTGACTAATGGAAATCTAAGAAAATGAAAGGCCATTTGTTGTTTCATAAGAAGTAAATTTTATTTCTCATGTATTGGACTAAAGAGCCTTTTAGCAAAGCAAATGAAGCCAAAAAAAAATTATAATTCATATAAAGAGAGATAAATGATGCCCTTATTTTATCAGGTCAGACAATAAGTTTCTCTTTTTCATATTAAATAATTTTAATCCTTTAACTTTGCCCACAGCTTCATTTTCAAATAGGTGAATTTAGTGGTTCTCCAGAACTTTTGTTGTTTCTCTATAATAAAAATAGTGAGAGCTCTTAAACTGAATGATGATACGTGTAAAGTTTAGCTTCATATGATTTATCTCATTTGCTTCTCACAATAGCACTATCATATAGGCAAAGATTATCATTTAACTTTTTACAGATGGGAAAACTTGGAGAAGTTAAATGAGAGTTAGAAAGTGGGAGGACCAGGCTTCCCTTTCAGATCTTCTGAGTCCAAGCTCATAGTGCTTGTCAATAAATCACTGTATGTGTCTTCTAAAGCCAGTGACTGGAGATGCTGCACAGTGAGAATCCAGACAATATCCAGAAGAGTGAACTTGAACCATGGACTCATTGTAGCATCTTTTCAATCAATCCACATGTATTTATGACATACCACATGCTAAGTATTACGTGAAGACAGGGTCCATGCCACTGAAGATTTCTGAGCAGTGTAATAACATTGTGAAAGAATGTTTAAGGAATATTGGCATGTCAATAGTATACACAGGCTAGACCGAAATATGGGCAGAATTAAGGCCAACCAAGAGGTTGTTGGAATAATCTAGGTATGAAGTAAAATGGTTTTGGTGGTAAAAAATATAAAAGAAACAGAAACAAGAGGTGATTTCAAGATGGAAGTAATACTGACTGGTTGACTTCAGGTGATAAGAAAAAAGGAATGAGTCAAAGAAGATTTCCAAGTTTCAAGCTTAGATATATCATTGACAAAGGGAGAGAAGTTGTAAGGAATGGCTGTCTAAGAGGTATGACAATAAATCAAAGTTTGGAGTTGGATTTTGAATTTTGAGGTGTCAGATCTGAGGATTGAAATTTGAAAAGTTTGAGGTCACTAGAGAATGTTTGCAAGCAAAATTCCAGAAGGCCTCTGAAGATACGGAATTAGAGCCCAAATGAGAAAAAAAAACCAGGTAACTGGAGATGCAGATTTTGGAGTTGTCATTTGGGAGAAAACTGAAGTGTGTTGATTGAAAGGCTCTTCAAGGAAGAATACCTAGAGAAGAGCAGAGAGTGAAGGAACAAGACCTGAGAAGTGTCCATGGTTAAGGATCAGGCAGAAGAGTCAATGAAGGAAATAAACAAGGAAGGCATGGTGTTCCATATGTAAGACAAGGATGGAGAAATGTCAAGGAGAGAGTGGTTAGCAATGTCAAATGAAGGACAGATCCCACATGGAAAATAATTTCCTAGAAATTGTACATCTAAAATTCCAGATTGTTTAATTTATATAGCAGTGACTCTGATGGCTATTTATTTTGGTAATCAGATAAGACTGAATTTAGATGACTAATATTTTTGGCAAGCTCTTCCATAACAAGTATAAACAGCATGACTAAATTCATGTAACCAAAGTGGCTTTGTTAGGTGCAAAAACATATCCTTGGGCTTGATTATCTTAATTGCATTAAAAAAATGATTCTTGTCAAATGCTAAAGTATAAAATAAAAACAGAAGTTTGAAAGAAAATGTAAAAGATTCAAGCTACATTGTGTTAGCTCAATTAGGGTAACTCAACTAAGATGACATAATTCTATCATGATTACTCATAAACAGAGGGAAATAAACATGAAGCCATTATAATTTAAATAAAAGGTTATTATCAAAGATGTTGAATATACCTCTAGCAACTAAAAATTGGATAGTTTGACTAGAGGAAAAAAATCTGAAAAATTATAGTAGAATAACCATGACAGACAAATATTTTCCATCATTACTTGTTTGCTTCTACATCTCTGTTAGGAATTGGGCAATACATTTTCATCATACTTCTACATACTGAAAAATTACCTGTTATGGAAAGGAATACCTTAAACATACAATAAATTGAACATTTCTTAACATCCTATTTGCTCATCTGATTTTTGAAAAACAAATAGCTCATTTTTAATTGTAAAAATATAGATTTCCTGAGAAACACATCATCACCCTGTCCATTATGAGAGGCATATGCTTTGAGTATTTTTCCAGTATTGGTGATGGATTTGCACTGATCCATGCTTACACTCTACACTCAACCACTTTGGTGAGTAAGAATATAGACTTAGTTTAGACCTGAATGAGGAAGAGAATCTAAGGAGTCAATACAAGGACCAAATCTATGGTCTTGGTCTAATGAACCACAAACAAAAGTGACTCTATTGATACAAGAATTAATATGTACAAGGGGGAATTTATGATATACACCAATGATAAAACACATTTTTAAAGACCTAAAATAATGGGATAGAGATAGCATGATATAGTACTGATTATTAAGGATGAAAAGTTGATTGCTATGTACTACATGGAACAAATGGATATACTTACAACATCCAGTTCTGAGTTCCAACTTTTCTACTTAGCTGTGAAACTTTGGACAGATCACTTTACCACTTTAGGCCTTAGTTCCCTTCTCTGTCAAATGAGGGCATAGCATTAAATGGTCTTAAGGTCTTCTCCAATTCTAACAATATTCTATGTGTGTACATTATTTTGTGAAGTCTGCAACATAATAAACAACTTCTCAGCTCAGGGAAGGTCCTGACCCATGTATGATACAACCAACTAAGACTTAGAGATGATAGGAACAAGAGGAAAAACCCAAGAAAAGGGATTCAGTGTTAATTGGGTCAAGGGTTGATGTCTGCCATCTTCAAGCTACCAAAGAGCTAAAAGTCAAGAAGTATGAAAACAAGAATTTGATAGGAGGTTCACTAAAGGGGTTTTGTTTAAGAATCTGGAAAGAAGACTTGTTTTCAGAGAAACCTGAGCACTTAGGGCTTCAGAGAGGGGATTTTGATGACCTATACCTTATGTTTTGACTACTAGGTCACAAGGTGACATGGTCTATAGAGAGCAGTGGGTTCAGATGTAAATATATGGCCACTGGACAGAAAAGTCCACTTCCCAGGTAAGTATCACAGTAATTGTTTTGAGAGGTTAGAAGAATCTCTTCAAACTCTCTCCTTGCTTCTTCCTTTTCTACCCTACTCCCATCCCAGGTGAGACTGAACAGTTTAAAGAACAACTATTATTTTCATGCTTGAGCATAATCCCTTTTCAAATTTCTCATGGCAGTTTGCCTGGATGTCTCCTTTTCCCTGCTTTCTTTAAATTCCAACTAAAATTCCACCTTCTACAGAAAGTCTTCCGTAAAGTCTCTTAATTATAGCACCTTCTCTCTTTAAATTATTTCCTATTTATCCTGTGGGGGCAGCTAGGTGGTGAAGTTTCAGAGCTGGAGTGAGGAAGATTCATCTTCATGAGTTCAAATCTAATCTCAGATAATTACTAGTTATGGGACCCTGCGCAGGTCACTTAACACTGTTTGCCTCAGTCTCCTCATCTGTAAAATGAGTTGTAAAAGGAAATGCCAAACCCTTCCAGTATCTTTGTCAAGAAAACCCAAAATGGGGTCATGAAAAGTCAGACATGACTGAAACAAATGAACAACATTTATCCTGTATATAGCTCACTTTGTATATATTTGCTTGCATGCTTTCTCCCCTATTAGACTATAAGTTCCTTGAGGGCAGTTTTTTGCCTCTTTTCTTTGTCTTTTGCCTCTTTCTGTATCTCCAGTGCCTAACATAGTGCCTAGCATACAGTAGATGTTTAATAAATATTGATTGATAAATACATTTTATTTCCTTTTATCACAGCTCTTCATGAACTTGTTTTTCTCCCAAATACTAACCTACTTTATATCTCCATCAACTTAACACATTGTTTTGCACAGAGCAGATACTGAATGTTTGTTTAATTGAATTCAATTGAATTAAATTAAAAGCAATCTGGACAAAGAGGATAAGGCAACAATATAGGAGAGAGAAGTCACAATCAGTTCAGGACTCTGAGAGCTCCAAGATAAGTGAGGGAACAGCAAGATTTTCACAGCTGGTAGCCCAAGGGATAAAATCTTGTTTAAGCAAAAAAAGGAAAAGTCTTTCTCACATAAGAACAAACAAGCAAAGAAACCCCCGAAGTCAAGGTTCCCTCCCAATTTCATGGTCAGAAAATGTAGAAAGACTCATCTCAAGTGGACATATACAGTAAAGTGCATGTTAAGGTGAGTGGGTTTCATACACAAAACTAAGGATGAAGAAAATAAAAATCTAGAAAGCTTACAGTAGCCACAGACTTTCTAAACTAAACCTATTTTCCAGGAACAGAAAATATAACAAAGAAACAATACGTGGTTCCCTATAAGAAATGGATCAATCAATAAGACATATACAGACCTTTCCTGTTGATTTGCTATTTATGTATTAAAGCAGAAAGGCAGCAATAGTCCCAAAACAGTAGGGGCTGCCAGTGAATAAATTCTGGAGGCTTGCTATTGAAAGAAAAAAATCTGGTCTAGTCATTTTATGGAGGACTGGGGCTGAAGTGGGGAAGAAGGGAAGAAAGGTGGTGACATCCTTGGTAATACACAGGAAGTTCCAAACTAAAATACATATATACTTGAGAGAAGAAGATCTTAACCTTTTTGTGTGAGACATGAATCACTTTTGGCAGCCTGATGAAGTTAATGGACCTTTTCTGACAATATTTTTTTAAATGAATAAAATGATACATTTCAATTAATGGTTAAAGGGGGGAAAGGACAAATCTCCTCCCTTCCATTCAAATTCATAAACCCTGGGCAAACTATCCAAGGACCCTTTAAAGAAGGGGTGTAGCATAGATCCCAGATTAAGAAACCTTGCTCTACATGTTGTAGTAATTTCATGAATACAGAAGGGGTTTGGTAAATAGGAAAAGGATTATAGGGACTATTGAATGAGAAATCTTTGGTTCACTCACTGAACTCTGTCATGAATTTTTTTCACTTGTAAAAATACTGTTGTCATCTCCCTCTTCCCAAGGAAACTGTGATTCATTCAACTAACATGCTTTTATCAAGAGCCAAGCACTCTGATAGGTTCTGGGATTAAAAAGCCATATAAAACAGTCCCTGCTTTCAAGGAGTTTACATTCAGTAGAGTGGCACTTAAGTTGAACTTTGGAAGAAAATAACAATTCTAAGGGGTAAAGGTAAAGAGAGAGTACCTTCCAGACCCAGCAAACAGCCTGTAAAAAGGCTATGGAGCAGTTTGGTTGGACCAGAGAGGATGTTGAAGAGTAATGTATATCTGAAATGGTAGATTAAAAATAGATTGGGTGAAATCAATCAGTCAATTAGTATTTATTAAGCTTTTACCATTTGCCAGGCACTGTGCTAAATAATGGGATACAAAGAGTCCAAAAAAATGATCTTATCAAATGATGGTCATGTCAAACAGTGCAGACAACATGTGTAAGGAACAAGTGGCAAGGAGGCCAACATGGCTAGATCATAGTTTGCACAGTAGAGGCAAGTGAAGCATAATACACTGGAAAGGTCCAGGTTGTGAAATGTCAAATAGAGTGATTTTATATTTGATCTTAGTAGTAATAGGGAGACACTGAAATTTACTGAACAAGGTGTGACATGCTCAAAAACATTGAGAGGCAGAGAGAGGAAGAAGGAGAACTCATATTAGGTAGCTCTGATATCAGTAGAATGGGGGTAAGTTCTTCGCTGGGAGGAGATGGGACTGGGTTTTACGGGCTCAAGGAGTAAAGATTTTGATCTTTATAAGGTAAGTGTGAGATTAATGTTAACTAAGTGTGACAAAATACTGATTTTTCTGAATATATTATTTAATGATTTTAAATCATCTTCATATTACATATTATGAATGTTAGTTTCCATATCCAAATTATGGAATATCCATATTCCATAATCCAAATTAACACTAACTACAATTCTATAGATAAATACATTTAATTAGTGATTTTTTGTTGTTATTGCTTTATGAATGAGAAAGAAGAAACTGAATTACTGACTACTGAAAGAAAATGGACTGAAAGATTACATTTTTATCTTAGTTTCAGTTCAGTCATATGTCCAAGCTAATTGATATTTCTCAAATGCCTTCTGTTCTCCTTTCAGCTCACTGTTTTCTTTGCCTATTTTACTGTCATTCTTTCAGATATCTGAACCCTCTTATTTTCTTCCCATTCACTTTTGCAGGGCTGTGTTAAATCTAGTTGTTTCTCCTTTAGAACTACTTCTAAGATTGCTGTCCTACAGTCAGCCCCTGTAACCCAAGGATCCTCGCATGTGATCGGATTCTTTTCTGACCCAGTTCACTGACCTCATTAGCATACCTATTTCCCTTATTTCAACTCATCCCACATAAGAAGTACAAGGCTCCAGCATCATTCCATTCTGCTTTCTGTGCACTAGTCTCAATTTATGACATTTAAGTTTCTTTGTGCTTTTTGGAAGCTATGCCAAAAAAGTGCAATGGATTTGTACTTGTTTCTTAATGATAATGTTTTCTCCTACATCTCCTTGACCAACATGTTTCTTTGCATGGATACCTTCCCAGGTGACAGTAAGTCTGCAAACCTAGTTTCTATACTTTCACACTTCACACTCACTACAACTTATATTGGCAAAACCCTCTTGATTTAAGAAGCCCTTACTTTCCATAATCCATTCTGGATACAATTCTATTGATTTAAAATAGCACTTCATATATGCAGAGTGGCATATATAGCAAGACATAATACATATAGCTGATGTGAGACTTTTTTTCCCGGAATGTAAAATATAATGGCATTTCATATTACTTTAACTTGGCAGCAAGTTGTGTCCATACTCTGCTGATGTAATCACATTCATTTCTGATCCCCGTCCTAGAATATAAACTCCTTCTGGGGAAAGACTATTACACTGTCTAACTGTATGTCCTTCAGGGTTCAATACCATACTCTGCATATAGTGGGCACTTAAAAGAAATGGTCACTGAATGAACTAAGGAGTCCAAAACAAAGTCTACAGCCTTCAGTGATGCTGAACTGAATCCTTCCTGTTAAAATAAATCTAATAGTTATTCAAGTCATTTAAGCTTCCTTCCATCAAATCATACAACAGCAGACAGTATGTGCCTTTTATTCATTTAAGCCTTGTATAGAACATATCAATAAAAATAATAAGCACAAACAGAACGAGTTGATGAGTTTTTGTCCAATTGTGAAAAAATGAATCGGTGCCTGCCTCATAAAACATGTTTTTCCTGTTAGGGAAATTTTGAGTTTCCCTAAAAAAATCTAGGGTTTCTCCCAATCTGATTTCATGAAGAGAAAGAAGTTATGTAAAGGGCAAACTGAAGCTTGTTAATGTTTCCATCTCATGATACATACACTTCCCCACTCCTAAGTCCAGAGCCCAAGAAGGGACCTATCTACTGGAAGGCAGTGAAAGTGGAAAGCATGTCTGCAGGCTCATGCGGACTGTGTACCTTATTATTTTCCCTCCAAAGTCATAAAGATTAGGTTCACATTCCCCATAAACGTGTGTGGGAGGACCTTACTTACAGATGAGGCAAGACAAGCAAATCCCTTGCTTTTGCAGCCAGATTTAGCCACTTGTGTGCTTTTCTTGGCAAATGTTCAAAAGTCACATGCCGGCATCACGTGCTTAATACTATTTCAGTCAATATGATTTCTGTTAAAGTCACCTGCACTGTGAATTGGGTGATTGTTTAGTCTTATTGACACCAATGGCGCCCCACATAGTAACCCTTAAAGCTGATGTACTCACAGAAAAAGGATTTAGTTTAGAAATGCACCAGGAAGAAAGCATTTTCTTAGAAAAACACAGTTCTCAGTAAATGATAAACCACAGAGCTACTGAGTTCAGACTGGTATACACATTAAACCACAAAAAAAACTACACTGAAATACTGTTAAGGGTCTGGCAAACCCACAAACATGAGGGAATTCAGAAGCTAAATAAGGCTGAAATTCCATCCTAGATTCACTATAATGATGAAACCATGTTAAAGAATGTCACACCCAGCTTCTAAGGATGTGCCATTCTAGAATGGTCCATCATCCATAAAGCTAAGATGTGATATTTGTTATGATTGTCAATGTTCTTTAGTAAGATACAAATATAACACATCTATTAAGTGCCTACACTTAGTCCCTTTCCACAAGGAACTTAAAATCTATAAGGGGTCAAGATACCATCATAGATAGAAATATTGCTTCATAATGCATGATAGGTTGATTAGATAGTTACAAAACAAAATGCTATGTGAGCACGACAGGATGAATGGACAAGTTGGAAGGGACATGGACCATCTTACGGCAGAATTTCCTTCTCCATTTCAAAATATGGTAATGCTTAAACTACCTAGAGCAACCTGAAGCATCTCCAGCAAAGATTACTTTTAAAAGATGCAGCATACCTTACAGGAAGGAATTTCTGAGTGGTCAGCGGGGATGAAAACATCCCCCAAATAATCAAAAGCCTTGAGACCGGAGAACCACATAATCTGAAGAAGCATCAGAGGCCATCAAGACCAACCTAATCCTACCAAGAATGCCTCTATAATATTCCCAAGGAATGCTCATCCAGCCTTGGTCTGCCACTACCAAGGCAACCCATACCACTTTGAGGCAGTTTTCATTCTTAAAAATTTTTTTATCAGGCGGAGCCAAGATGGTGGAGTAGAAAGACTCACCTATGCTAGATCCGAACCCACAGCCCATAGATTTCCTGTAAAAAGAACTCCTGACAAATTCTGGAACAGTGGAAGCCACTCAGAAACACAGTGAAGGAGATTT
>JAQQSK010014086.1:0-11251 GCA_028658325.1 Potorous gilbertii | reverse complement strand
AAAATGGGGAGAAATTTTTTAAACCCAAAATTTTGTGAAAATTAATGTAAAAAGTTAAATAAATAAATTTATATTAAAAAATTTCAAATATGCTTTTGATATCCAGATCAGGGAAAATCAAAACAGAAAAAACTATAGACCAATTTCCTCATGAATATTAATGCAAAATTTTAAAAAGAAAATATTAGCAAGAAGATTAGAGCAATATATCACTAAGATCATACAGTATGATCAAGTGGGATTTATACCAGAGATGCAAGACTGCTTTAATATTAGGAAAACTAGCAGAATAACTGACCACATCAAAAACAAGAATAACAAAATATCATAAGATTAAGTCAAAATATACAGATATAGACCTTTGAAAAATACAACAGCCATTCCTTTTAAAAACATTAGAAAGCATAAAAGTCTTTCTCAAAATGATAAGTCATAGCTATCTAATGGGCAGCTAAGAGATACAGGGATTAGAAAGCCATGCCTGGAGTCAGGAAGATTCATTTTCTTGAGTTCAAATCTGGCCTTGGATACTTACTAGCTGTGTGACCTCGGACAAGCACTTAACTCTGTTTGCCTCAGTTCCTCTCATGTAAAATGAGCTGGAGAAGGAAATGGCAAACCACTCCAGTACCTCTGCCAAGATAATCCCAGATGGGATCGTGAAGAGTCACAAACTGAAATGATTTAACAACATTGGTTTAAAACCAAGAGCAAGCATTACCTGTAATAGGGATAATCTTGAAGCCATTCAAATAAGATCAGGATGAAGCAAGAATGCTCATTTTTACCACTATTGTTGTATATTGTAGAAATGTTAGCTATAGCAATAAGATGAGAAAAAAGAAATTTAAGGAATAAATTTAAGGAATAAAAATAGGCAATGAGGGTTAGGGTTAGGAGGAAACCAAACTATTGCTCTTTGCAGATGATATGATGGTATACTTAGAGAATCACAGAGATTCCAGAATATCATGATAATCAATGAAATATTGTAGAGGAAAGTGGCCTAACAGTTCCAGATTTCAAACTATATTGTAAAGGGATAACCATGAAAACAAACTGGCTAAGCATTGAGTGGTGGATCAGTGGAATAGATTAGGTACGCAATACACAGTAATAAATGACCATAGGAATCTACTGTTTGATAAACCCAAAGGTTGAAGCTTTTGTGGTAAGAATTCACCATTTGACAAAAATTACTGGAAAAAAATGGCAGAAACTAGGCACAGATCAACCTCTCACCCCATTTACCAAGACAAGTGTATCTTATCATGGGTAATGATAAATGGATAAATGATATAGATATATGATTCAGCCATAAAGGATGATATCATAAGTAAATTAGAGAAATATGGGAAAATGTACTTGTCAGATTAGATAAGGGAACAATTTATAACCCAACAAGATATAGGATCATGGGAAGTAAAAAGATAATTTTGATTACATGAAGTTAAAACATTTTTGCACAAACAAACTAATGCCTCCAAAATTAGAAGGAGAATAGGAAACTGGGGGGAAAAATCTTACAGCAAATTTCTCTGATTTCTCAAATATGTAGGGAAGTGAGTTAAATCTATCAAAGTAAGAGTCATTCCCCAGTTGATAAATGGTTAAAGGATATGAAAATGAACTTTTCAGAAGATGAAATCAAAGGTATCAATAGTCACATAAAAATACTCTAAATCACTACTGATTAGAGAAATGCAAATTAAAAAAAATTATGAAGTGTCATTGTATACCTATCAGATGGACTAACATGACAGAAAAGGAAAATGACAAATGCTAGAGGAGAAGTGGAAAAATTGGTACACTAATTCACTGTTGGTGGAGTTGTGAGCTAATCCAATCATTCTGGAGAAGAATTTGAAACCCTTTGTGCATACCCTTTGACCCAGCAATTCCACTACTAGGTCTGTATTCCAAAGGATCAAAGAAAAGAGAAAAAGATTCTCATGTACAAAAATATTTATAGGAGCTCTTTTTGTGGTGTCAAAGAATCAGAAATCAAGGAAATGCCTATCAATTGGAGAATGGCTAAACAAATTGTAGTAGATGATTGTGATATAATACTATTGTCCTATAAGAAATAAGGAGGAGGATCATTTTAGAAAAACTTGGAAAGATTTGAACTCCTAAAAACTGAACAGAACCAGAAGAACCCTGGACATGGTAATAGCAATATTGTAAGGAGAATCTATTTATCTAAAACTTAGCTACTCTTATCAAGACAATGATCCAACACAATTCCAAAGGACTTGATGATGAAATGATGAAAAATACAACCTCCTCTATCAGAGAGAGAACTGATGAACTCTGAATGCAGACTGAAGCATACTTTTTAAACTTCATTTTTAAAAATTTTTGTCTGTGTTCTCTTTTGCAACACAGTTAAAATAATATGTTTTGCATGACTTCACATGTATAATCAAGTTGCTTGTTTTCTTGAGGAGAAGGAGGGGGAAAGAATTTAAATGACAAAAAATTTACATGTAATTGGGAAATATTTAATGAAATAAAATTTATGTATACATATATGCTTGCATATATATGTGTGTATAAAAATATGTTTACATACACATGTTTCTGTGCATGTGAAAGGGGTCTTTTGTCCCTTGGGTAGTTTTGGGTGGGTAGGGAGGAACATGAGGAGCGGGAACAGTAGCCTTCACTTTATTCTCCTCCCCAGCTCTAACTCTATGATCCCATGACCATATGATACTCATATTATAATGAGGCAAAGATTTCTGGGACCACTAATACTCTCTTGAGTGTCCCCATATATCCTTATCATCCTGTTCAGCACTCACCTCAGTCAATAACTATTTGGAGGTTCACAGTGAAAAAATGTTCTGTTTTGTGATTTTTAATGTAAGTTCCACAGGGGAATGGGCTCTAGGGACATATATGTAGAATAAAGAAGTATGCTACATTGTGTGATTTATTTGTATTAGCCCTTTGAAGACTTCTTGAGCCCTGTGGGGATTTTCCTGGCCTGCTTTAGGGAGGGTGTGGCCCACTCTGGATAGTGCTTATGTGTCATTCCATCCCATCACATCCCTGAACCCACATGACTGCTTTGGAGCCTAAACCAAGATTGCCCAAGAATCTGGAATTGTGTAAGCTCAGTACTGGGGGTGGGGGTGGGTGTAAAATGAACTTTTGCCTCTAAATCTTGCAGAACTGCATATATCAGGGATCAAGGGGTCAGAGAAGGAGAAGAGGGGGAGGCAAACTTCCTCCAGAATTCATTCCAAGTCTAACCAGGACCAATCTGGATATTTCATCCCCCCACCCCCACCCAATCTCATCTACTCCTACATATTCAGCTATCATTCTATTGGGATTATTCCAATATCTCCAACCTAATGTCTTTCATGAACACAGACTTGTATTTCTATTTCCACTTGTATGTCCCACTGATACCTCTAGCTCAACATATCTCAAGCTGAACTATTATCTTCTCACCTCTGAATGAACTCCTCTTTCAGATTTCCTAATTTCTGTTGATGGAACCACCACTAATTTGAGTTTATTCAGTTCTAAAACATTGGAGTCCTTTTTGACTCATTCTCCTTTGCCCCACATGTCCAATCAGTTTCTAATTCCTTTCCATTTTACCTCTACAGTATCCCTTCTCCATCTAACTCCTCTTTTCCATTTTTACTGCCACTGTTTTGTTCAGGTCCTGGTTAATCTGGCTTGGGCTATTGAAAAGTCTTCCTGTCTTCAGAGTCTTTCCCTCCAATCTCTTTCATGTGCTGGTGAATTACTCTTCCAAAGTCCAGTTGTGATCATTTCACTACCCTTCTGAAATACCATCAGAAGTAATGGTTCTGATTCTTATTCTAGAATTCAAGGTCTTTAAGAATTTTATTCCAACATCCTCTTCCAGACTTATTCCCTACTATTCTACTTCACACATTTTATACCTCAACCAGACTGTTCTATGTGCTATCCCCTTACTTACCTAATTTTTTTATAACCATATGTTTCTCACCCATGTTGAAATATAACCTAACTTAAATGCTCCTTCCTCCATGCCATTAAGTCTCTCCAGGTTAGTTCCAGCTGGACAGCAGTTCTTCCAACTCTGAATTTCCTCAGCTCTTTGTAAACTCCCTCTTTTATGGTCCTTCTTCTTTAATAGCTTGTATGGCACTTATCTGTGGCCATATCTGATCTCTCTTTCCAGACAGTATTCTCTATAGTAAAAGTAAAGTAAAACATAATAAAACAATAAATACTTCTTAAACCAATGAGTGAGGGAATGAATGATAAAGAGTGAGAAATTGACTTTTTCCCAAGTCAAAGTATCTTTATGAAGTCACTGCCTTCTGCTCAGCCACTTTGAATGAGCAGGGATGAAGTCACCAGAGGGAAATGTGATTCGATTCAATTTCCCCTTTGCTAGGTACCATTCTATCTTCATATGTCTACAAACTTGCTACAGAAACAAAGCATATAAGTGCTATGAGTTACGAATGCTCTAAGACAAACGAGTAATGTATCCAAAAGTACTTTGCAAACTGCTTTATAAATGTTATCTATATTGATTTGATAACTAATATAGTCATTACTTTCAAGAGTTCAGAGAAAGAAGAGATTTAGATGAATGAAATAGACAAGATAGTCACTGGTTTTTAATTCTGCCTGAAACATTTTCTGTGTGCTTTGGGAGAGCCACTTAACATCCCTGGGTCCAGCTTTCTCATCTTTAAAAAGATGGATTTGGACTCTAAGGTCCCTCTCAATTCGAAATCTGCCATCCTATGATCAATATGGATTGTGTGTTCAAAGAAGGCTTCTTGGAGGAGATAGCCTTGAAGAGTAGGTATTTCTATCTTAGGGAGAGGGAGAGGGGGAAAATAAAGAACTGAAAGGCACCGTAATTTAGTGGAAAGATGACTGGATTTGGAGTCAGAAAAACTGTGTTCAAATTCCTGCTCTTTTTAATGGCTGCATGACTTTGAGTAAGATATTTAACCTGTGGGCCTCAGTTTCCTCTTTGTAAATGGGGTAGATGACTTCAAATGTCCCTTATGACTCTAAATCCTATGGTCCTATGACCATAATCAGACAGAGGAAGAGAAAGAGTGAAGAAAGAGGGAAAGAGTGAAGATCTTTCCCTCTTGTTTCAGCATATGGGGTGGGGATAAGGGCTGGAGAGAAGTAAGTATTTCCTTTTCTTCCAATATGCTCTCAGTCTTCATGTCAACCCCAGCCTCAGCCTCAGAACTTGAGCAGTTCAGTCTACAGAATGCCTTTCAATTGAGCTGCAGAAGGGGTGAGGCAAGTGGGGTCCAAACATCAGTTCCTGCCTTATGAAAGGTTTCTGTGCGAGGATGCTAGTGTGGTTTCTCCCTTTGGAATTGAAAGTAAATGATTTTCCCAAGGAATTATCTGACTTTTTAATTTTTTTTTTTTACCAAAACGCTTCTGTGGTCTAATGCTTTGAGTGTGTCTATAGACACAGGCCAAATAGAGGGTGGAGGGGGGAGAAGCTTGGGAGATGGGGAAGGGAAGACAGAATTCAAGCCACTGAATTTTGAGAAAGCTTGCTTTCAGACAGCCAATTAGTGACTCGTTATTGTTGATTTTAGCCACCCAGAGGAAAAAGAAACACAAAGGGTATTTACTGTTTCTGACTAGACCATCTCCCCTTTCCTTCTCCCTTTTCTTCTTCCTCCTTTCTATACCCTCTCTTCTCCCCTTCTCCCTCCTCTCCTCCCTTCCTTCTGCCCTGTCCTCTCTTCCCTTCCATATTCATTCCCCTCCCCACTTTCCCTTTCTTCCTTTCCCTTTTCTTCTGTCCTCCACTTTGTTGTATCTTCCCCCTTCTTCTAATATCTTCCCTTTCCTCTTCAAAAAACTCTCCAAACAATCTCAGGCTGGCTCTGGGTGACCCCATTCCCTGGAACCTGCTCTGCTGTGGTTTCCCTCCCTCACTCTCATACCCGAGGACAGACCAAGTGTGAGCTCTCATGTCTTCTTTCCATCCCACTTGATGGCTTTGTCTTCTGCTCTGATCTTGCCTTGGTGTTTCATGCTGACTTCTGGGCTTCCCACCTGGCCTCCACTGAACTCCTTCCTTCCCACAGCAGAGAATGAGGCATCTTATGATGTCCTGCTTCCCTCTTTTTGCCAGACAGAGCTGCTCACTTCTCCTAACATGTTAATCCTGGTTTGCATCTGTTTGACATTGGAGAAAAATCTTGCAAATGAAAACTCTTTGGCATGGGCTTTGGTCGACACCAGAATGATTTTTCCAGGTCCTGACATTCCATCTTGTAAGATTCCAGTAGACTTTTGGCAAAACTCTCTTGTGTATCTTTGGATACAACATAACATATTCGGAAACTGCAAAGTTATGTTCTTTCTGATCATTAAAAGGGATAAATTCTCCATGTCCCACTTGATTTGGGGGAGACCAGAGTCTGATTTAACTTTGTCAGCATGCTAATGCTTTCCAGAGAAGCAGCAGGAAGGTTCTTTCTTTCTTTTTTTTTTTTAATTCAGTTTTCAATTTGAGCCCTATGGAAAACCTTCTTTTCAAATGACAAGTTGACCACAACAGTGATTTTTTTTCTGATGGACAAAGAGCCCATTGGTTTTCCCTGGAGGGATTTATTTTTGTGGAATGAACAATGTTAGGCCTGCTTTTCATTACATCGTCAGCAGCAAAGGGTAAGGAAAAAGATGATTGTGAAAGATGGGTTGAAGACTGTCAGAGAATGAGAGGATTCCCCAGGATTGGAGGCATTGCTGGGAATCAAAAACAATGGGGGTGAGAGGAGAGTGAGAATTGGAGGGTAGTGAGTAGCTGGGCCTTTGAGGAAAGGAGCTGGCAGAAAAGATGAGGGTTATTTTTTTCAATGTTTAAAATTCCCAATTGCCAAATGAAAGGATATTCTACAGCTGGCCTCTAAACCAATCACTACACATACAGAAGCTGATCTGAAGGACAGCAGATGGAAACAGGAGGCCTGATGGATGCTGGATTTGGGTCCTAAACAGACAACTGCCTTGGCAGGAGGTTGGTTGAGGGGCTGGGGTGGGAAGAGGTTGAGCAAAGAATGTAAACTCATGATAAGATTCAAAGGTTGACTGAAGAGGTTGGATCACCACCACCGATCACCACCACTCCAGCCTGGGAAGCTTTAGGGAGTTCTATGGCAAAATTGATAAGGTCACTGATCTGTCCTCTGGGATGTTAGGAGTTAACTTTCTCGGAAAGAATTTTACTCCCTGAAAGGGGGTAGAGAGATAGAAGGAAATGACGAAATCTGCATCTGAATTGGTGTACCTTTTAGTTGGGGATTCCCTAATGACCCATTTGACCCAAACCCAAGAAAGCAGCCTTCAAATGAAGAAATAGAGTGAGGTTAGGTACTTGGAGGCAACTCAGAGAATTTAATATCTGCTACCAGTTTCTGAAAAAGGTAAGGATCTTTTTATCTGGAGATATCTTCATCTAGAGAGGTATTGTTTCTCTGTTCTGGGGGTGGAGGGAGTTGGGAGAAAAGCAGAAAAAGGGTTTTTCTTGGTTCAGAGTCAAGGAAAAGAAGCAATGACCTCTAGAAGACTAAGACAGCCCTAGTAGTCTAGGTATATCCATCTCCTTTGATCCCAGGACCCTGATGACTCTATGGAGTCTTGGGGAAGGTCTGTCTCCTCTGATGATGTAAGAAATGACCAACTCACCAACAATAGCTTCTATCATCTTCTTGAATTATGGGCTATTTATGGGATGGTAGAATTTAGAGCAGATCCTACCATGTTCTGCTTTCAGGAAGAATGCAAAGAATTCCCAGACCTAGATCAAAGGCCAGGAGAGGCAAAGCCAATAAATGGACAGAAGCCAAAATAAACACATAGCATTGACTAGGAGAGAAATAAAGGCGCTCCCTACATGAGTGATTCCTCAGTCTCCCCAACAAGACCATCACAAAATGGGGTTAGCTTTCTGTCCTCTAAAGTAAGGGTTCTTAATCTGGTCATATTACGTTATGGAGAAGGACTTGGATGTGATTCTGCAGGATCCTTTGCTCCACAGGAATCCCAGTTCATCTACCTAAACTTCTTGTCTCTTTCATAGGACAGATTAGGGATCAAGCTACTGGGGAACTAGGGTGTGTCCAAGTAACACAGGAAAGGGCATTCATTAGAGGATGGCAGGGGCAGTGAGGCTCATAACACTATCTATGGTCATGATTCTTTATAACTCTTGCATAATTTTGTCATTCCCAGACCTGTAGAGAGGAGACCACTTGCTTCCAGCCTCAGCAAAATGATGGGGAAGAATAGGGGCCCTATTGTCAGTTCTGAGTTGGAGGAGACTTGAACAAGAAGGAGGGATCTGCTGTTGTCCTCTCTGTGTGGCGTGATCCTGTGGCTGTAAAGCTGAGGTCATGTTTGTTTGGAAGAAAGTGTAGTCATTTGATCTTTCTCCCAAATAACCCCACCCTTCCTACAGCTACTGTTGTTCTAGCATCTGTGGTGGTTAAACATCCTGAGGAGGGCAGTAGCAGGAAAAGGGCATCTCTCCCTTGGTTTAGAAGCGGAGAGAAGAGAGTTCTGGCATGGTTGAGCAGGACTAGGTCTGACCAATCAAAAAATCAGCAAGGATTTGTTAATTTCCTGCCAGGTGTTAGGCTCTAGGCTGGGTGCTGGGGATAGAAATAGGAAGAATGAAACAATCTCAACTCACAATGAACTTTTATTATTTTATAAGACAGTAAGTAAAACCAAAACTAGGGTAGAGCCATGGGGGCTTTTACACAGGGTACTATTACCTAAGAGGAGCACTTTCTTCCTAGGGGGGATACATTTCTTCACCAAGGCAACCTGGCACTATGTTTTTTTTATTCTCCATGGTATGTAACATACAATAGAATCCCTGCTTTCTGATCTGGACCCATACCCAGGGTCTCTGACCTTCTGCTGGGGTCTCTGCCACACAGTGTGATCACTGTCCTCATTCCAAGTCTGGCTCACTTCTAGATTCCATTGCCAGGGTGCCCTTCTTCCCCTTATCAACACCCATAGGGGCACAAGTCATTTTCTACGGGAGATGAGTTGTTGCTTTTCCCCCAACCAATTACATTCACATTTGGATTATCCTTTGTGTCCTTCTAGGGCAGCTAAGTCCACCCTCCCCATCCCTTACCCCTCAGTGTTTTTTCTGCCATGTCAGCAGAAAGGGGTCAATTCAAAAAGATGTCCTGGAAGGCATATTCTATGTGAATGTGTGCTCTGTCACCTCTTACTCTCTTCAGAGGAATGAAAAGTGACCTATCCTGGGTGCAGTTTCCATGTTTTATTCAGATTCAACTTTCTTTCTTTCTTTCTTTCTTTCTTTCTTTCTTTCTTTCTTTCTTTCTTTCTTTCTTTCTTTCCCTTCCTTCCTTCCTTCCTTCCTTCCTTTCTTTCCTGCCATACTAGCCCAGGGCATGTTTTTACTTCTCAGGGTTGAAGCATTCCACTATCTCGCATGATCCCTGATGTCTCAGACAGTTCCTTGAGACTCAGAAAGTTCAGCAGAAGGAAGAATGAGAGAGTGAGAGACAATGAATCACTTCTCGTGAGATCACAGACATTCTTGGCCAATTGAGAAGACACTTAAAGGATAGATATATGGGACTGACTTAGATGAATCCTTACCACCAAGGGGCAGCTACATGGTACAATGGATAGAGTGCTGGGAATGGAGTCAGGAGGACTCCTCTTCCTGAGTTCCAATCAAGTCTCAGACACTTCCTGTTTGCCTCAGGTTCCTCTTCTGTAAATGATCTGGAGAAGGAAATAATAAATGACTCCAGTATCTCTACCAAGAAAACCCCAAATGGGGGTCACAAAGAGTCAGACTCAACTAAAACTACTGAACAACAATAGCCCTAAGATGAAAAAAAAAGCCCACAATGACAAGGAGACACAGCTGAAAAGTTCCTATCAACAAGGCTTGCTGACTCATAGGCTCATATTAAGAAGTGATTTAATCCTCAGAGCCAAAGCCACCAAGTAGCCAGGTCTCTTTAATGCCTCAGGATTCTACAACTCACATACATAAGTCATGTCTCCAACCCCAAAAGTCTGGGAAGTTTCAATTTTGGGAGGCTTTTCAAAATTCTTCTTTGACTCATGCCTCTGGTAACATCAGACTATAACTGGAATTCAAGTCTCTAGAGATATAGGTTAAAAAAGTCCTTCAGCTTCCATATAAAGGTAGCAGAGGGAAGCAAACTATTTATATCAGAGAGAGGATAACTTTTATTTCATTCTGTAGAAAAAATGCAAAAACCTCAAAGGAGGCAAAGGAGCTAAGAGAATTCTTCTTTCTTCTCTATTCAGTCCCACCTTCTCCCACTCTGTAGTTTTCCACATTGATAATTCTATACCAAGGCCAGACTGCCCTGCAAAACGTAATGCCCTTGGAGTTGCTACAGGGTCAGTCCTTTAACCTCTGGTATGCCACCGAGACTTGGACCATCTTCCAGACTTTCATTGCCACTAGAAAATTAGGGAATGGGAATTGGCAGACAGCTAATCCCTTCTATTAGAAATTGAAAAATCCACTCGACTCATCACAATAGAATAAGGCAAATGAAGTTGGTTCCTGATGGCATCTTGGAGTCTTTGTAACATACTTATTCTTTTCTTTAGGAAATATGATTCTACAACTTGGTTGGAACTCCTTTTCTTTCCATAAAAGGATAGCTAGCATTTACATAGCATTTAAAGATTGGCAACATGCTTTACAAATCTCATGCCATCCTCATAACAACCTTCAGACAGAGGTGCTACTATCATCCCCATTTTATAGATAAGAAAACTGAGGGAACAGCAGTTAAGTGAATTGCCCAGGTAGTAAAGTTTCTGAGGCTGGATTTGAATGGATACCAGATTCAGCTTTCTATCCATTGTATCCTCTAGTTGTTTCACTAAAACTAGTTCTAAGGATTCAAAGCTATCTAGGAATTTTGACCTAAGTGTAGCTTTCATTATCCAGCTGTCATCTCTGAGCAAAGTGGTTCCATAGGGGAAGGATGTTCAGTTAGAAAAGTCTTCCCCTCCCCAGAGACCCAAATCCACTCTGCTGTCTGTCTGCCCAGCTCTCTGTGGATGTTCCTGACAGAGGTGTCTGCTTGCTTTTATAAGCCTGAGTTCCAAGGTTGCAATTCTGATGTACCATAACTATAATTCCAGGGGGCGGAGCCAAGATGGCGGAGTAGAAAGACTCACCTATGCTAGGTCC
>JAQQSK010014085.1:0-11252 GCA_028658325.1 Potorous gilbertii | reverse complement strand
TTCTCCAGAATGGCTGGATGAGCTCACAGCTCCACCAACAATGAATTAGTGTTCCAACTCTCCCACATCGTCTCCAGCATTTATCATTTTCTTGTTCTGTCATGTTTGCCAATCTTATAGGTGTGATGTGGTACCTCAGAATTAATTTGGCAATTCTCAAGGAAAGAAACATACATTTTTAATAACCATTTGAAAATTTACCTAGTTATTTAAGAATATAAGAAACTAACATCAAACCAACTTGCAGTACCAACTTATACCCATCAAATTATCAAAGATAACTTAAAATAATAAAATTCACTTTTGCAGTATCTTAAATTTCTATTGTATAATATAGAAGATAGCTTTCTATTCCACTGACAAAAAGAAAGCCATTCTCTCCCCTCCTCATCCTTCCTACTCCCACCTAAGACAAGATCTTCATGGCATAAATATGATTAAAGAGATTAAACCAGAGGTACAGATAGAGTTCCATGGTAGAACAAATCTATGGGGCAAAGTGGGAAGTAGGAACATTGTTTAGAAATTGCCTAAATCCAAGACAGGTAAAACAAAGATTGGGCAAGTACCTGACAAAGGAGGAGGGTGGTAGATATCAGAGTAATTTCTTAAGACTCTATATATACATACACATATTAATGTATATATATACATATATATATATATATATATATGTATATATATATATATTAATGTAGTGAGCCAGACATTCTCCTTGTCACCATCATAGATTTTGCTTTCCTGACAAATTGGCATTATTATAGATATGACCCTGATGTATGGGTTGGGTGAGATGACTGCTGATGGCCCTTTGAACTTTCAAACTATTATTTTGTGATAAATGGAAGACCTGTAGTTGGAGCTATAAATTGGAACAATATTTTCAGAGAGAAATCTGGCAATCCACAACATATAGTCAAAAACTGATCATATACTCTTTAATGTAGTGATTCTACCACTATTACTATAACTATTAAAAATCCCAAGGAACTTAATATAATGGAATAAAAGTCATTTTGTACAATGATATTTATTTTATTTAATATTTATGATAGCGAGATCCTGGAAACAATTTCCATATGTCCAAAGATTAAGGGATGACTGAATAAATGATGGGTTATGAATGCAATGGAATCTTTTGGTACCAGAAAAATGATAAATATAAAGAATTTTAAAATATAGACTTTTAAAAACTGGTGCCAAGAGAAGAAAGAAAAATCAAAATGGTCTTCACACTTAGAATGGCTACATATAAAACTCTTTAAAAACAGCAAAAAAAAAACCTCACAAAAGCACAGCTATAACTGAAATGGAAGGGGTGAAAGAGTAAAAAAGGTTTTGGTAAAGCTTATTTTTCCATTCATGAAAATAGACGTGGTTTAATTTAAAGGTTTTATGCATAGTTATAATCTTCATTTTGTTTGATTGTTCCTTTTTATGAAAAGGTAATTGTTTATGATATTGATTATTTAAAAAACTTTTTTTAAAAATAAAATAAGCTGGAGAAGTGGTTAAAATGTTAAATGTTAGACAAAGTTCCTACAGGTAAGAGTCATCTCAAGCATCCTTAAGACAAAGCACAGAATATAATGGTTGACCAGCAGACCGGTGAGTAAATGTTGATACTATTCTGGACTAGTTCTTTCTTGAAAAAGTGAAAAAATAGAGCTGATCCCTTATAGAAACAGAGAAATCTGAGATGAGAATTACTTCCCAGCTTTAAGTACAGGGCTGGAAAAGAAACGAATGAATGAATGAATGAAAAAGATATGTGCATGTCTCTTTGTTAAAAGCTGGGGATGCAAATAGAAAAGCAAAACAAAACAGGAAGGTTAGAATTGGTGTTCTGAAGTTAAGTACCTCCTTTTATAACTGCTCTCATTAATATTTGGATTATTTTTCTTTTGGATATCTCTAACCTGAATTTGTGGCTTGTTTGGTCAAAACAGATAAGATATTCACAAGACTAATTGTGGGTACCCTCATTGCCTGGTAAGTACATATGGTTTTATAGAACATTTACTTTTTTTTACCTCTGCTTGGACTGGACTGATATTGAGAAAAGCTTTTTTTGACTTAAGGGCCTCCTTTTGTACAGCTTTATGAACCATATTTCTTCTCATCTTGTCACATAAGCATAATTTGATCCATGTACAAAATAAGCAAAAACGGAAAGGATGTTTTCTTCTTCCAAAAAATTGTGTTGGTAGAAAACCTCCATTCTGTCAAATCTTCATGACTAATAAATGTTACCTGTACTGGGTCTTCTAATTATCTACAAAAATTTAGATTCTAGAGCCAACTATTTCAATATTTTACCATCTGCTAAAGGGTGCTCTTGGCAGTTTTCAGTAGAAAAATAGGCAATGAGGTGAATAATTAAATACCAAGTTCAATGCTAAAGTAAATACTAAACCAATGTTAAAATGATATTGTAAAATTCATTTAAAAAACCTAGATGATATATTAGTTACCTCTGGGGTTTTGGAATTTGACTTTGATTTTAAGAGTAAAGTTTGTCTAATGACCACTTGGTGTATAAGTGGAGTAAATGAGGGAAGGAGGAATAAACTTTTTGGTGGTGGAAGGAGACTTTGAGATATCCAATTCAGAACTGATCTCCCACCTACCTCCAACATCTCCCCTCTGTAGCATATTCATTCTGAAATAGTTAGAATGACCTTCAGGTGCAGGTCAGAGAAATTTCAGAGGTCATCTTGTCTAAGCCCTCATTTGTCATCTGCCGAAACTGAATCCCAAAGAGGTTAAATTGGTAAAATAAGATTGGTATTTAGGAGAGATGTTAGAATTGGAAACATCAATTTGGAATTCATTTGGTTGGACATGATAATTGAATACATGAGAACTCATGAGGAGAGAATGTAGAAAGAGAAAGCACAAGACAGATCTCAGGGCAACCACATTTAGAGATTAGGAAGAAGATAATCTATCAAAGAAAATTGGAAAGGAATAGGTAAGAGGCATTTATAGGTGCAAGGTATTATACATTACCCTTAAGACATTCTGTTGGCTTTTCCTTTTGTGAGTCAGGTGTCTGATGGTCTAATATTTTGTACTGAAGCCCAGATTTCAGGCTGCAGCCAAGCATTTGTCAGACATGGGTTAACCATTAGAAAACTGGAGAAGTACAGGACTTCATGACCACTGCTACTTTTATGCTCTCACTGTACCATCCACAGATGAACAATGTAGAAATATTGGGGGGTTACTCCAAAGAACATTCTATAGGCAAGAGAGATGGAAAAGTCTGGAAAATTTCCAAATAAAAAAAATCTGTTTTCTCCTAAAAACTTTTATATTACATTAGTTTTAGAACAAGAAAATGTTTTGAGATGAGGTATTTGCACTGCTACCAATCATTTACTCTTCCAAAAGATTTTTAAAAATATTTTGCAATAGATAATTAAATAAAATTATCCAGTATATCAAGACATTATAATTTCCATATACTGTGGACAAGCAGATAGATCAAGTTTCAGATGCAAGAGTATTTCTTTTTTTTTTTTAAAGTTTTATTGAAACAAGTTACTTTACCACGTTTTTTTACAGTTCTCCCTCTCAAAACTCTCATAACATTGACCAATAAAATAACTGTCTGAAAATAATCACAACATTCTGCTCCAATAGTCCCTCACTTCTCTACCAAGAGGAGATGAGTATATTTTTTGATCTGTTCCCTCAGATTGGTTGGTTGGTTCTTACCCTTCATTCTCAAAGAGGACCAAAATGACATCACCATGATAAAATCCAGTTTCAATGTGTCTGACTGTGATTAATCAGACCAATATGAGCTCAGAATGCTCTACCACAGATTGAGCACAGATAGTCTGTGTGAACATTTGGGGTGGATACTCCAAATATGCACATCCTATGTTTCCTTTGAGCTGTTTCGATTCTACTTTGCTCATAAAGTCAGAACCCTTTCCAATGTGGGTATTCCCTGCTGAGCGGTCTTGTGCCAGTGTCTCCTATGTCACAATCAATTCCAAAGTTCTTGAGAGAGACCTTGAAAGTATCCTTGTATCTCCTCTTCTGACCATCATCTGATCAACCTGCCCTATGCATGTTCTCCATAAAACAGTCCTTTTGGCAAGTGGGAAAGTGGGAATACATTTTTGCATTTGAACAACATGGCCAGCCCCTCGGAGTTGCACTCTCTGAAGCATAGTTTGAATGCTTGGCAGTTCAGTTAAAGTAAGGACCTCAATGTCTGTTACCTATCCTATCAGGTGATCTTCAGAATCTTCCTAAGACAGTTCAAGTAGAAGTGATTCAGTTTTCTGCCATGGAACTGGGAGACTGTCCATGTTTCACAGGCATACAACAATGAGATCAGCACAATGGCTCTGTAGACCTTCAGTTTGGTAGTCAATCTAAACCTCTTCTCTCTCATGCTTTGCTTTGGAACCTTCCAAACACTGAGCTAGCTCTGGTAATGCATGCATCAACCTCATTGTCAATATGTACATCCCTGGAAAGTACACTACCAAGGTAAATGCACTTATTCACAGCATTCAAAACTTCTCCATTTGTTGTAACCAATGATGCCACATATGGATGGGGTGGTGGTGGCTGATGGAGCACCTGTGTTTTCTTGGTGTTAATTTTTAGGCCAAAATTTGCACACGTAGCAGAGAACTGATCCATACTTTGCTGCACTTAGCTTCAGAGACTGCATTGAGTACATAACTATCTGCAAACAGAAAATCATGCACCAACACTTGCTCCATTTTGGTCTTGGCTTGCAGCTTTTTCATTAAGCTCAGTTGCCTTTTAGTTTCCGTCATTATAGTCATTGTCTATGTCATTTTTCTGATTCTGTTCATTTTAACCAGTATCCATTATATTCACTTTCAAAGAGCATCATAGAGTTAGAGTTGAGAGCAACCTTAAAAACCAACTGAATCAAATGGATCTTTTGAAAGGTGAAGAAAATAAAGTCAAGAGTGGATAAGTTACTTGCCCTAAGTCTCACATTTGATAAGTGGCAGAGATAGGATTTACACCCACACCCTCTGACTTCCAAATATAGTTTTCTTTCAACTGTGTGAAACAGTAATTTTAGGTCATTCTATACTTTTTTGAATTCTTTTTAGTCATCATACATTACAGCAGAAGAGAATTTCAGAACATTTATATTTTATGAACCTAGAATATATCCCCTTTCCCAATCAAAGAGTAGTAACCACTTTGCTTTTAATTTTTGTAAGACACTTTTGCCAGGCATTCTTAAATTTTCCCATAAAATCAACTGTTTTTGAGAATACATGTGAGCTTCCATTTTATTAAAACAAAGGAAAGTAAAGAAAAGATCTTCATTTTAAAATGAGATGTTTGCTGCCAGTTAATTGATGTTTATAGCAAACCCAGATCCAATACTCTAGGACAGAAATATGAGTGATGACAGCATTGTTCTTAGATTTGATAGAATTATTTTTAAAATAAAAAAGCAGTGTGCTTAGGACTGGTGATGCAGAGTATCTTCAAGCATCTTATCCAGGGATATAGTCTGGGATCCTGCCAAGTATATCCCTCCTGCAAGATGATAGAAGTTTTATTGTATCACCTTGCCTATTTCTCATCTCACTTTTTTCCTGCTCAAGATTTCTTAATTTTATGTAAACTGAAAGAAATTAGTTTACGAAGTCATGAAATTGTCTAACTGTGAAAGGGCAGTGACATAATCAGAATAGTAGTGACCGAAGAAGGAGGCAAAACAAGAAATTTGTCAGAAATTCAGATAGACCACCCCCTTTTTTTCTCTTGGGCAGGGTAGGGAAGTGGAAAGTTTGGATTCTGAAGATGGGAGTTCAGTCAGAAATCTTTTATTCCAGTAAAGAACACTAAGGTTATTAGTGAAGAAAGTATATTAAAATGCCTAAAGTGTAAAGGGGAATCAAAGTAGTTTGTATGTGTTTGATTAGTAAGGGTCCCCTACAGAGTCTGAGAAAGATTCAGGGTGTCTATAAGGATAGGCAGACTAGTGATGAAAGTCTACATGGTTAGCTATCAATGGAGGTCTAAATAAATAGACTTCTGGTGTCAGAGACACCGGGCAGCTAGGTTCTAAGGACGAGGGTTGAGAATCATGAAACATATCCAATAAGGTGTGGTGTACCGTTTAGGGAGCCTAACCAGTGTAGACTGGGATGCAAAGCAAGAATCCAGGCAATTAGGAAACAAAAGATTATGTGTAGGGATTGAAATTAAATAGCCTAGTAGAATAATTAAAATATTAACAAAATCATAACAACTGCTATAATAGCAATAACTGGCATCCATATAATGCTTTAAGTTGTTTGTAAGACAGAATAAAGGGATAAGGAATCCATTGAGCCATTTTTGGTTCTCAAGACAAGTTTCAGTTTTCAGATTTCCTGGAAGATAATCAAAATAAAGCACAAGAAGCAAAAATTGTTTATAGCGAGAGCTCAGAAAGTGAAATTTAAACAAGATTCCCTGTAGCAAAATTGTATTCAATGTTTAATTTTTTTCCTGTCAGCTTCCTTTCTGATAATTGGGGCTTTCTGTATCCCTTTGACACCAGGAAATAAGAACAAGTTTCAATCTGAAAAAGACAATATGGATAAATTTGTTATTTTGTTGTTGCTATTCTCTAATCTGAGAGTTCTCCAAATGCCCTTTTTTCATTCTTTATAAACTTGATAGCTTTACATGTCAATTTCAGACTTGCCAGATTCTCCTGGAATTAGTTTTGGCATGCTCTATGTAACCTGGCAGGTTATTTATTACCTTCCCAATATAGGTTCACCATCTAGTGGTGAAAATAGACGAGTACAGGCTACACAGCAGCTAGAAAATGTATAGATTCAATTTTTTTTAATTGGCTTGGTTTCCAATATATTGTGCTACAAAGGAGGAGATTGTCTGCACAAATTCTTTACTCTGCTAAAAATATTAATTTATTTGTTCATTCATTTGCTCAACAGCATGTATGTATATCCTTATCACCTAGAACAAAGTTGGCTACATTTTAGGTGCTTATTGATAGATAATTGTTTTTTGCTATTTTATCTGTAAATTGTCAAAAATTAAAATGTTAATTTCCTAAAAATTAAGCATTTTGTAGATCCATTTATAGCAAAATAGAATATTTAAAAATAGAATTCAATTGAAAATGTATAACTATTTTCTGAATAAACTATAATTTTACTTTGAATGCTGAAAATATTGTAATTTCATTGTGTAGCAAAGTTACACAGCAACAAAATGTAGTGGATTGCATCCATTACATAAGATAAGGGTCCTAAAGATGGTTCTATTTTTGCTTGTGCTTTACTTTGCTATTGTGTACTAATTAAATGTTTTACTCTTTGTCTATGATTCTTTTTTTGTCTCAGCAGGTAATTCACTAGATGGTGATTCACATGTATTTATATAATCATCAATTTTTGATATTGGGTTGTTTAAATAATCTAGCTCTTATTTTGTAATATGAGTATTTTATGTGTTTGTAAATGATCATCCATATCCCAAGTTACTAGTTTTGTTAGTATGTAATTGGGCAAAATAGCTTCCAATAATTCCCTTTATTTCCTCCATACTTGTTATGAATTATTTGTTTCAGCTTTTATATTGGTAAATTGACTTTCCTCCCTTTAAAAATATTAGCTTAACTAGTAGTTTATCCATTTTATTCACCCACCCAGTTTTTCACTTTATTTAGTTTAGGTTTTGTTTTGTTTTGTTTTGCTTTAATTTTATGGTATGTTTTTTGCAGTATGTGTCCAGAGTGCTGGCATTATTCAGGCTTCTCCGGCTCATGATGGGTCATAGTGCTGAAGTCTTTTTATAATGGAATTTTATTTTTTTCAATGAACAACAACTTATCTTTTCTCCCTTCCACTCCAATCCTTCACAATTAAAAACAAAAACAGAAAAAGCCTCATAACAGATATGCATAGTCAAGTAGAATAAAGTCCCATATTGCCTATATCCTCCCAAAAAGTTCTTATTCTGAATTTGAGTCCATTGACTCTGACAGGAGATGGGCAGAATCATTAATCCGCTAGAATCATTGTTAGTCATTGTGTTGTTCAGAATTTTTAAATTTTTCAAAGGTGTTTGTTTTTGTAATGTTGCCATTATTGTATAAATTACTCTCCTAATTTTGCTTACTTGATCTGCTTAATTTCACTTGTCTTTGAAAATTTCTCCAAAATCACCCTTTTCATCATTTCTCATAGCACAATGGTATTCTATTATACATATATATATATATATATATGCCATAATTTATCTATTCTTTAGTGACCATCCCTTTAACATACTACAGTCTTTATAGATCCCTCTCAATTCATACTTGTGATAGCACAATGATCCTTAGCTGCTGCACTCACTTGGAATATCTATGGGTCAGAGATCTGCAGGCTTTTCCCTTGACTAGAGGAGCTTCCCTATCATAGCACTGAGTATCTTTGTTCATGAGTATCTCTGTTCAGAATGATGGCAGCCTTTTGACCCGTTGACCTGCACTCAAGCTGGCTTCCCTGATAGAATTCCTGTCCCTATACCCACAGACTTCCTTCTCTTTTATCCCCCCACTCCTCGATGAAGATGCTTACTGTTTCTCTTTGGATTTCTTGATCACTTTCTGATCTGGTGTCCTTTTTATATTTTTGCTGGAGCATATGTGGATAACCTGGGTTCCTCCATGACCTTTCTTATCATCATCTTAACCAGAAGTGCCATATTAAGTGTCTTTTGATACTTTCCAGGAAGAAAATATTACTGATATAAACCCATGCAACTTCTGAGTAGTCTGAAAGATTTGGGCTTTTTTATTTTTCAAGCCCACTGTATGTTTTTTGATATATATTTCACAGTCTTTTTCTGTTCCCTCCTCTATAGTGAAATCACTAAGTATCCAAATACTTATGAGTTGGTTTACAGCAGTGGTGTCAAACATAAATAGAAATGGATCTCTGCAAGTCACAAATCAACTTAGAAAACCACAAATTAACATCATCTCTGCTATATTGTATTTTTATTTTTTAAAACATTACCTAATTTTAATCTAGTTTGGGTCACATTGGGAAGTTTGCAGGCTACAAATTTGACACCTCTGAGGATCTTGTCAAGTTCTGCAAAGAATTTCTCTAATCCATTATTCTCTGAAATAAATGTTGATACATAATCTTCAATTACCTTCATGATGATCTTTACAAAATTTTCCCCATTATGTGCACTGCAAAATGAAATGACCAAGTACTCCATGAAATAATGTTTCTTGTTACCTATGGACCCACAGTGAAAAGACTCTACAACCTTCTTTGCTCTTCAAGGAGCCCTTATATTTCTACTTTTCATTCAGCTGGTTTGGTTTCTTGATTTTTGTTATTATGAGGCTAGTAATACTAATATGATTCACTTTTAATTACCTTTTCAAAAACAGTGGTAGTGTTGATTTGATTTTTTTTTGAGTAAAATGTGGGTGGATAGCAGAAGTAGAAAGGATTCAGGAGGTTAGAGGAGCAAAACTGGAAGATGGTGAGATAGATGCTCAAGTTGGATAGCTTCTGATATTTTTATGGGAGGGCTGGAAGAAATAAAATGCAGTGTAAGACAAGCTGGTTAACAGAGGATTAAGATAATATTTGACTCCCTCATCATCTGATCAACAGCCATGTTTGCTCTGCTCTAGGGTGAGCCCCAAAACTGAGTGGTTTTGCATTTACAAGTAGTTAACTTATTCATATAAGGCAGAGATCTCACCTCTTGAAGCCAATTATGATATTCAGTGTTGTGGCTAAGTCATAATCTTGTTGCAGTTTTCCTTTATTTTTGGGTGACAGTCACTTACTACACATGTGTAACCTTGACAAGTCACTTAAACTTCCTTGCTCTTAACCTTTCATCAAGAAAATAAAGAAGGATTGGATTCAGTGCCACTTAAACTGTGGATCACAAAAGATTTGACTTCTGAACTTGCACAACTAAAAATTAATTAAAAATCAAATGTATAATGAATCTGAAGCTTTTCTGGTAGCATTTTCCTATATTGTATTGTTCAACTTCACTACAGCCTTGATTCTGAACACAATGCATGGGCACTTTGCAGTGCACATGCCCTCAAGCCATGTGACACTAACAAAAGATGCCAAAACATAAAAAGGGATTGTGAGTGGAAAATGTTTAAGGAGCCTTGGACTAGATATCTTTCTAAGATCCCTTCCGCCTCTCAAGCTATGATCCCATAATCTTCTGATCCTAAAAATACATCAATTTACTGGTCATGCAGAGTTTCACATTTAGAGTTTGTATATATATAACTAGAAGTTTAAGAGATTGAGCCTAGACCTGTGATTTCGTTGCTATAGAATCAGGAAACTCTTTTAGCACCTTTTTTGCAACTTATGATCTTAGAGAATTGCCAGAAACTGATAGTTTAAGTGACTTACTAGAGTCACACAGCTAATATATGTCAGAGGTGGGGCCTGAAGCCACTTCCTGGCTATGAGAACAGTTCTTTAGTGTTTTTAGACAGTCCCCAAACTGTACAAGTCTCAGAATTTTCTCCCTCTTTGGTCACCACTATACCACCATTATTGTAAGATGGAATATGCAAAGTACAAAACACTGGAGAGGAAGGTAATAGAGAATAAGTTGTATCTTCTCAGAAAGGAGTGAAAAACAGTAGAGGGGGAGATAATCTGTCCAATGATCCAAAGCCTCTGTGAATTTCTTTAATTGTTGGTGTATATTATAAAACATATATCTTTGATATTTCAATCTCATATATGAAATTCATTTGTCATTGCTGGCAAAATTCCTGCTAGAGTCTTCCTTAATAGGCTGATCTTTCACCTGGAAGATGGGTATATACCTGAAAGCTAGTGTGGCTTCAGAAAGGGCCGAGGAACAGTCAATATGGTGTTTGCTGCCCCACAAATGCCAGGAACAGAAGAGAGGTCTGTGCATAACATTTATGCATGTGACCAAGGCCTTTGACACTGTTAATTGTGAGGGCTTGTGGAAAATTATGTCAAAATTTGCTTCCCTGGAGAAGTTCATCAATATTGTATGTCAATTTCACGATGGCATACTTGCCTTAGTACTGGATAATGGGCAAAGCTCCCATGCCTTCCCAGTGGAGTGAAACAGGGCTGTGTGCTTGCTCCCATGCTTTTTAGCATGATGTTTTCAGTCATGTTGACAAATGCTTTCAATGAGAATGAATATGGTATCAAGGCCAGTTACCTTACTGATGG
>JAQQSK010014084.1:0-11252 GCA_028658325.1 Potorous gilbertii | reverse complement strand
ATCCCCCCTGAGAAGGCAAACAAGTCAATATAGGCTAGATATGTGTAGTTTGCCAAAGACTTACATAATAGTCATGTTGTGAAAGGCTACTTCTCTCCATCCTATCCTGCTCACACATTTATTCTATTCTCTCTTTGGACCTTATACCTCTCCAAAAGTGTTTACTTCTAATTACCCCCCTCCTCTCATTTGTCCTTCCTTCTATCATCCCCTCCACATCCCATTTATCCCTTTCTCCCCTACTTTCCTGTAGTGCAAGACAGATTTTCATACCAAATTGAGTGTGAATGTTATTCCCTCCTTAAGCCAAATGTGATGAGAGTAAGCTTCACTTTTTTCCTCTCACCTTCCACTTTTGCCCTCCATCGAAAAGGCCTTTTCTTGCCTTTTTTATGAGAGATAATTTGCCCCGTTCCATATCTCCCTTTTTCCTCCCAATATATTCCTCTCTCATCCATTAATTTTATTTATTTAGATATCATCCCTTCCTATTCAACTCAACCTGTGCCCTCTGTCTATACATATGTGTATAATCCACCCAACTACCCAAATATTGAGAAAGGTTTCAAGAGTTATAAATATCTTTCCATGTAGGAATGTAAACAGTTCAACCTTGGTAAGTTTCTTATGATTTGTCTTTTCTGTTTACCTATTCATACTTCTCTTAATTCTTGTGCTTGAAAGTGAAATTTTCGATTCAGTTCTGTTTTTTTCATCAAAAATGCTTGAAAGTCCTCTATTTCATTGAATGACCATTTTTTCCCTTAAAGTATTATACTCAGTTTTGCTGAGTAGGTGATTCTTGGTTTTAATCCTAGTTCCTTTGACTTCTGGAATATCCTATTCCACGCCCTTTGATCCCTTGATGTAGAAGCTGCCAGATCCTGTGTTATCTTGATCATATTTCCACAATACTCGAATTGTTTCTTTCTGACTGCTTGCAATATTTTCTCCTTGATCTTGGAACTATATAATTTGGCTACAATACTCCTAGGAGTTTTTCTTATAGGATCTCTTTTAGGAGGTCATCTGTGAATTCTTTCTATATTTATTTTACTCTCTGGTTCCAGAATATCAGGGACATTTTCATGAAAAAATTGATAATTTCATGAAAGATGATGTCTAGGCTCTTTTTTTGATCATGGCTTTCAGGTAGTCTCATAATTTTTAAATTGTTTCTCCTGGATCTATTTTCCAGGTCAGTTGTTTTCCCAATGAGATATTTCACAATGTCTTCTATTTTTTCATTCTTTTGATTTTGTTTTGTAATTTCTTGGTTTCTCAGAAAGTCATTAGCTTCCATCTGCTCCATTCTAATTTTTAAAAAACTATTTTCTTCAGTGAACTTTTGAACCTCCTTTTCCATTTGGATAATTCTGCTCTTTAAAGCATTTTTATCCTTATTGACTTTTCAGATCTCTTTTGTCATTTGAGTTAGTCTATTTTTAATGGTGTTAATT
Source organism: Potorous gilbertii (assembly GCA_028658325.1). Lineage (NCBI taxonomy): Eukaryota > Metazoa > Chordata > Mammalia > Diprotodontia > Potoroidae > Potorous > Potorous gilbertii. Next base: position 9,792 of record JAQQSK010014084.1, on the reverse strand, counting down.
TCTTCAGCAGTTTTTTGGTTCTCTTTTAACTCACTTTTCTCTTCGGTTCTCTTTGACTCACTCTTTGGTTCTCTTTGACTCACTTTTCATTATGTTCTTGGATCACTCTTGTTTCAATTCCCAGTTTTTCCTCCGCCCCTCTTACTTGATTTTCAAAATCCTTTTTGAGCTCTTCCATGTCCTGAGACCACTTCATATCTATTTTGGAGATTTTGCATGCAGAAGTCTTGACTTTTGGGTCTTCCTCTGAAGACCTAATTGGTTCCTCCTCATCTGTTAGGATGGAAGAAAACACCTGCTCACCAAGAAAGTAACCTCCTATTTTCTTATTCTTTTTCCCATTTGGGGGCATTTTCCCAGCCAATTACTTGACTTTTGAATTCTTTGTCAAGGGGAGGGTATATTCTGGGGACATGTAAGTTCTCAGTTCCTCCAAGGTGGCACAGTCAAGAGGGGAAGTGTTTCTTCCTTTCCTGGTCTTGCTCTGGTCTGTGAGTAGGATTCCCTTTCCTCCACCAACTCCATCTGAGCAGCCAGCAGTCCTCCTCACCCCAGGGCCCCCACTCAGGGCTGAGATCCAGATCAGTTGCTCAACTCCCCCAGGAGAACAATGGAAACTGTTGCTGCCTGGGCCAGGGCTAGACAGCTGTGTTCCCTTCTCACCCAAGTGAAAGAGCTTTCTCACTGACCTTTGAACACCTCTTTGGCATTTGTGAGTTGGGGAATCTGGGTCCCACAGTTGCTGCTGGTGTTGTGGTGCCTTGAAGCCTGCTCCAGTCTTGTCCTTGCCATGGCGTGGCCCACACTGAGCTTTGCTGGTCTCCATGTCTGTCCTGGGCTGTGTTCTGCTCCACACCTGTCTTTAGCAGAGCTTTAAAGGAAAGAGGGAATTGTAAGAGGTGGAATGAGAAGAGCATGCATGACCTCCAGGAATGGGGAACAGCCAGTGAAAAGGCATAAAGGTGGGAGATAAGAATGTTACATGTGAGGAATACCAAAAGGTTAATTTGACTAAAGTTCTGAGAATAAAGAGGAGGGTCATGTAGAATAAGCCCAGAAAGGCATGCTAGAGATGGGTTGTGAAGGATCTTTAATGCCAGTCAGGAGTGTGGACTTGATCTTGGAAGTACAGGAAATCATTGGAGTATGTAGGAAGCAAGGAGCATACAAACTTCTTCCTCTCTCTCTCTCTCTCTCTCTCTCTCTCTCTCTCTCTCTCTCTCTCTCTCTCCCCCCCCCATGGGGATTACGTGACTTGCCCAGGTTCATATAGCTCAGGCTGGATTTGAATTCAGGTCTTCCTGACCCCAGGACCTGTGCTGTACCTAATGTGTCATCTAGCTGCTCTCTCTCCAACCCTCTGGCAACTATAAATCTGGTTAAGAGGGAGGAGTGACCACCACCTACTAGTGTGGCAGAAGATTGTGTATCCTCAGGGCAAAGAAAGGTTTCCATTAAAGAGAGGTAAATGTGGATTGAAAGGTTGGAGAATCATGTACTATTTTAAGAAGCTGAACTGGGTTTCCACAGGACAAAGCACCACAGGCTAGACATTGGGTGGACTGGGCAGGAAGCAGGACCCCAGAAAGAGCAAGGTCAGTATGTGGAGGAACGAGGATCAAGGGGGAGCTGGTGATCAGGTCAGGTGCATGAGCCAGGATAAACTCTCTTCATTGATGCTCTGAATGAAGCACAAGAAAACTGATGCCACCTGCCCACAATCTAAGGCTCATTACCTTGCCTATTTTAGGGATCAGGATAGGGAGCAGGATGGGCTGTATCTGGGACTTTGTTGGTCTGAAAAGCTCCTTTTTACAAGCACAAGCTGGAGGCTTTTTAACAAATTGGCAGTCACCGGGTGGTGCGATGGATAGTGCCTTGGGCCTGGAGTCAGAGAAACCTGAGTTGAAGTCCAGGCTCAGATACTTCTCGCTGTGTGACTCTGGGCGGGTCCTGTTGCCTCAGTTTCCTCACCTGTAAGGTGCGAATAGTAATAGTACCTGCTTCCCAGGGTTGTTATGAGGATCAGATGAGACGAAGCCCTTGGCCCCATGCCTGGTACCTAGTAAACCCTGTCTCCATAAACGTTAGCTCTTATTATTAACTTAGAATGTTGAAGCAGTGGGTAGGATGTTGAACTTGGAGTCAGAGAAATTGGCTTGAATGCACTTACTTGTGAGTCACTTACCTTCTCAGCCTCCATTTTCTCTTCTGTAAAATGAGATTTAATAATAGCTCCTACATCCCAGAGTTGTTTGGAGGACCAGATGAGATGACACAGAAAGTACTTTACAACTCTTCGAGCGCTAGATAAATATTGGTTCTTATTATTAGAGTTTCCTAGGACCCTGGGAGGCAGTGACTTGATTAAGGTCACACAGCCCCCATGTGGCAGAGGTGGAGGAGGTTCCTGACTGAAGCCACCCCTCCAGTCACTGCAGCACTGATGTTTTCCCCTAAAATCCCAAGAGCAGAGCTGGCGTCTAGACCCAAATGAGTCTCTCCAAGCTCCCCCAAGCCTTCAGATCTGTCCTTACCTCTTTCTGAATCAGTGGCCCCAGGGGAGCTCCATTTTTGGCCAACATCAGGCCTAAACTCTTTTTCCTTGGGGAAGGAGGCTCCTGGCACTGGTCCTGAATACTGATGTGAAACATCATTCTATCCCAAAGAGCCAGGCTGCTGGGGCTGGTATTTACCACACACATTCCCCACAGACAAACCATAAAATTATAGCTCTTTTCGGGTGTTTTATGCCCGATTTCAAATCGCCCAGCCCAGCAGGAAATCATAAGAAAAAGAGACGAAGGAAACTTGTGAGGGAAGGCTAGGGAGTAGGGAGGAGGGGCAGAAGCATCCTCTGATTAGTTCAGATGAAAAATGATTTGAAAAACAGCAATGTAGCAGCAATAACAGAGTTCATTGGGCTGATCTGTTATTTGCAAACAGATTAGACAGCCTGCTGGTTAAAGTCTCTTTCCAGCTTTATGGGGAAATTGGAAAATATTTTCATCACCCCCATAGTCTTTGAGATAGAGACCCCATCCCTTGGGCTGTTGAGCTGTGTCTAGACAGGGAGGGTGGGTGGGAGTGGGGCGACAGAGCTACTCTGAGACTTCAAGGCTCAGCCTCAAACTTTCCTCCTTACCCAGATATCCCCAGGACTTCTATTCCCTATCCTCTGAGCTTCCAGACCACTTTGGAGATAGCAGCATTTGGTAAAAAGAAATAGTGACAATAATGATGTGCTGCTGGGTGGTCCATGCAGGGTTAGGAAAATCTGAGTTAAAATCCTATTTCAGATATTTACTGGTTGTGTGACCCTTGGCAAGTCACCTTACCACTTTCCTTAGCTTTGGCTTCTTTATCTGTAAAATGGGGATTAAACGTAGCACATCCCTCCCAGGATTATTGCAAGGGTCAAATGAACTGATTTGGGGGAAACACTTTGCCAGTCTTGATGCACTAGCTAGATCAATACCAACTCACACTGGCAGAGAAGCTTGCTTTCTCACAAAGTTGCTTCCATGCTTCTCCTGCTCTCCCTATTTCTATCACCTGCCTCATCTCCCTCTTGGGTTGAGAAAGGTAGATGCTGAATCTTATGTCTCCCCACATCCCCAGACTTTGCTTGCAACCTAAGCCTCTGACCCTCACTGTCCCTTCCTACTTTGCCCACATCCAATCCATCGACATGTTCAAGAGATTCCATCTACATAATATCTCTTGTGTCTGTCTTTCTCTCCTCTCATCTGGGTGCTTAGTTCAGACCCTCATTATCTCAGTGCCTTCCCTTTACTCCAGTCACTAGTGGCCACTGGACTTTGATGACTCTGGAAAAGAGAGTGAGGCTGATGACTTTGACTGTGACTCACTAAAATCCAGTTCAATGGCAAGTTAAGACATCTCTTCCTGATGTCATTGATCCTCTTCCAGAAGGAAAGACAAACAACATCTGTGTATATGGTAACTCTACTCCCCTCTCCTTCCCTCTAAGTGGAATGCAAACCCTGGGGGCAGGGACTGGTTATTTTTGTGTTTATAAACACAGATCAATGCTTATTCCAATGAGGTAGTTAATAGATGAATATTGAAGTGAATGATATGGAATGGAAGTTGAACCCAATCGACAAACATAGTTCCTGGAGCATGGGGTGGGGGGGGGGGAAACGTGAGGAAATTCTTTGTTGAATTCATGCCCAACCATTGTCTGACTTTTCTTCCCTTGTATTCTACTACTGTAGTGCCAGCTCTGCTATTCACTTGTGTGCCTTCTGGTAAGTTACTTTCTCATTCTGGGCTCGAATTTTCTCACCTGAAAAGTGAGGGGTTTGGAACAGAATATTTCTAGGCTCCTAACCTTTGCTATTGTCTTTGAGTCTCTGAGGCTGCATGAAGCCAAGGAGAAAGATAAGCCTGCCCCCAGGGCCAGAAGCCCTCCCAAATTCCTCTAGATTTGCTTTTCACTTTAGCTCAGGGTCCTCAGGTTCAAGATGAGACTTAACACTTCCTAACACTGCAAACAAGAAACCCGCACCACCTGAGAGCATAAATCCTTACCCCTGACATGGCAGACAGTTTCTGATGAGATGGAAATAATGTCCAGCCAGTGAAGCATGGCCTACACCTGTGTGAAAACGAGTGTCAGGTCATGGGCGCAGGATGGAAATCTTGAGCGCTGTGGACCCTGACTCAAGAGGAAATTGGCCATTAGCTCAGGGTGGCCCAAAGGCAGATTACATTTCAGTTTCTGTCATCCACTGGACAGCTGGAGAGCTTCTACAGCCAGGGTAGTTTAAAGGGGAAAAAAATAAATCAATAAGTAAAAGCTGTTCATGGCACTCTAGGGATTTGAAAGGGGGTGGGAGGTGAGAATAACTCCTAACTGGAAGATGTAAACATTGTAATTCTCATATATTCAAACCTCACGAACTTGGAGATGTATGGTGGGGGCAGAGTCTGAATTCTCACTTTAGTTGGGAGTCTGACTTTTGAAAAGTAAATAGACCTTCTAAGTTCTAGGCACTGTTCTTACAAAGACAAAAAATGAAACCATCCCTTCCCTCAGAGACCTTCCATTTTAGAGGAGGATACAATGTCTCTGTCTGTATATGCATAGATACAAAGTATAGGAAAAAGTGATGCCAAGCAATTTCAAATGGAAAACAGAAATTTCAAACAGCTGGGAGCAATCAGAGACTGTGTGTAGGAGGTGACCCCTTAGCTAGGCTTTGAGAAAAGCTAGTGATTCTGAAAGGCAGAAGTAAGGAGGGAGGGAAGGCCTGGCAACCATGTATATAAAGGAAATAGCTGGGTGGTTGGCTTGACTGGAACCAAGAGTTCAGGAGGGTGTGTTATATGAGACTAGATAAGTGTCATTGTTTCTTAGATGTTTTTGGTCATGTCCAACTCTCCATGCTCCTTTTTGGACTTTGCTTGGTGGAGATTCTGGAGTTGTTTGTCATTTCCTCCTCTAGTTCATTTTAGAGATGAGGAAGCTGAGGCAAACAGGGTGAAGAGACTTGCCAAGAGTCACACAGCTAGTGTCTGAGGCTAGATTTGAACTCAAGAACATGAGTGTTCTTGACCCCAGGACCTGTGCTTTCTCTACTGCACCACCTAGCTGCCCACCTAGATAGGTAGGTGGGACACAAAATGTGAAAGGTTTTAAATTCCAAAGTAAGGATTTAATATTTGATCCTAGAAGCAATAGGAAGACATTGGAAGTTATTGAGTAGGGAACAGGATGGGAGGTATGGACCAGACCTGAACTTTTAGAAAGATCAGTTTGACAGATAAATGGAAGATGGACTGAAGTGGGAAGAGAAACTTGAACTAAAGAGACTAATTTGAAAGCTACTGCCACAGCCCAGTTAAGAGGTGATGGGGACTGGTACCATATGGTGTGAGCAGAGAGAAGGAGATGAAGGTGAGAGTTGTCAAATTCACCTACCCTTGAGGAAATTCATTTATTCATGATGTTAACAAGCATATATTAAATTGTATCTAATGATAGCTTTCTCTAAGGTTGGGAGAAGAGAAAAAAAGATTTATATGATATAACAAGTTGTGCATAGTAGATTTGTAGTTTCATGCACCATTATCATTTTTCTTGTACTGTTTTGAAAATGCTTGTTTTATTCCATAAATTAAAAATAAAGTAAAATAAAAAGGAAAAAACTATATATTAATGCAGAGAGGAGCAGCTGGGTGGCACAGTGAATAGAGTGTTGAGCCTGGAGTCAAGAAGACTCATTTTCATGAAATCAAATCCAACCTCAGAAACTTACTAGCTGTGTGACCCTGGGAAAGTCACTTAACCCTGTTTGGCTCAGTTTCTTCATCTGTAAAATGAGCTAGACTAGGAAAAAACAAACCACTCCAATATCTTTGCCAAGAAAACCCCAAATGGAGTTACAGTCAGACATGACTGGAACAACTCAACAATCATGCAGAGAAATATATATGATTTTTTCCATGCCTTCAAGGAGTTGACAGTCTAGAAATAAAGCATGGTTTTTTATTCTTATATCTCTTATGAATGAAGAACACAGAAGGTTGATTGTGTTGATCTGAGGGGAATGCGGTGTGTGTACTGGTCTAGAACTATGATATTATCTGTAGTAGCTCCCAGTGTGAATATTCTCTCTACCAATGCTTGTCAGTAGCTCACCTGTAGCATAATCTTAGCAAGCTGTCTGGGGGCATTGAGAGAGTAGATGACATTTCCACGGTTACACCTGCCATTGGCAGTGTACATGTACATGTACATACAGATTATACATGCCAATGGCAAAATTTGAACCCAGTCTACTTGACTCCAAGTCTGGATGTCTACCCCTACTCTGGACTGCTTCTCTCACATTACATTATAGTATAAGATAAATGCACACCACAAAATTTAGAATTTGTAGGGCTCTCTGCAGTTATCAAGTTCTAGTATCCTTATTTTATAGAAAGACACTGAGACCCAGAGAGAGGAATGGCTGGCTCCAGATGACATGGGTCATAACAGGGCTGAGATCTGAACCCACGTCTTTTGACTCTTTGTTGAAATGCAATACTCTTTCTACTTCATTCTACAGCATTGCTGACCTTGGGCAAAGGCACATTGAGAAGATCCTTAATCCTCAGGCTGGCAAAAATTACACATTGATTTTTGACTGAATTTGTCCTTCCTTGAATAAGACCCTGGAAGTCTGATAGGAAAGAAATGAATCTGGTGATAGAGAGGGACCAAACGAGTGAGCTCAGAGTTTAGCAAGCACTTTCTTTGGTGTCTCACCACCCCACTCCTGTATCTGTGGGTTGGGCTCATAGAGGAGATACCATAAATATGTGTGGAATTGTAATATTGATGAAGGGAAGTCCATCCAAACTTTGCTAGGAGCTAGTTCTTGCCTTTGGCTTTTTTCTCCTTTGCAGCTTAGTTTGCCTTCAGATAGAAGTGCTGGGGATTAGAGTGTGTTGTGTGGGTGCTCATCAATTATGAGAAGGGGCTGCTTATTTATGATTTCAACTTTGCAGTCTACCCAGAAATATAGCTGGGAATAATTAGAAGCTATACTAATGAGTGGGCAACTGTGAATCAGGTTGGGGTCGGTTGGCTCAGTGACAGGTGAGCAAGAAGGATGGGAGACTGTTCCCATCAACCCAGCCTGCCTAAATGGAAACTCCCAGAAAGTCACCAGAAAAATTACCCAGCCTCCAAATTGACAGGTAATGGAGTCTTGATTGCTAATAACATCCTGTCGTCATACTGACTGACAGCTTCAAAATTGAATTTCTCGATGCCTATTCGAATGAAGACATCCTCCTGTGATAACTGCACAGAGAATGGTTATGGTCAAAATGCTCACAGTGGTGTGTGCTAGATTTAGGACTGTCCATGATAGGAGAAATTTCCCTCCTTCCTTGGTAAGGAGTAATATCACCTTGCTTAAAACTGACAGTGTCCTGTACTTCACTTGAGACATTAAAATATTTACACTATGTAGAAGGTATTGGCTCATGCATCTTATCTCTGCTCTCAGATTGGGAACTAATTCAAAGTGTTTCAACAAACAGTTACTATGAGCCTACAATTTGCAAGGCAATCCAATGCAATTCAATCCAATCTGAACATTTTGCTCCAACAATTCAAACCAATCCAACCAGCGCTTATTTAACATCTATTATTTGCAATGTTCTATACTGGACACTACCAAGGCAAAACTTTTTTCTTTTAAAGCCAGACCCTGCCTTCAAGATGTTTACCTTTTTAGAATAATCTCACTCTCCCCATCTCCCAAGCAAAGAGGCAAATGATCTGAATGGGATTTCTGAACCATCTCTTTTTTCTCTGCTCATCCTATGGGAGAATTGTGGTTGCTAAATAGGGACAAATGAGTCGGGCTGAAGGTGGTAAGACAAAGAGAGATGAAAATCAAAGACTGGGTACCTGAATCATTCTGTGGTCAGTCTAGGAATGACTTGAGTAAAGCAAATGCCATACTTCAGAGCTGGAAGGAATCCTAGACCCTAGGGCATAGCGATTCCCTTATTTGATAAATTGGAAAGGGAGCCTCTGGTGTTAAGTGAAGACATGGATTGTTCAAAGTCTCTCACAAAATGTTAGTGGTACCAACCAGACTACAGCTCAGAACTTCTCATTTTCAACTGAGTATTTTGCTTTGTTTTCCTACACTGTAATGACTTAAGAGAAATGGCACATTGTAGGGGAGAGAGAATGGACCCTGGAGCCAAAGAGACAGTTTAAAGTCCTGCTTCTAACCCATAGTGGCAATGGGACCCTGGGCAAATCATTTCTCCTAAAGGCTATAAATTCCACAGAGCATGCTGCCCTGAATTGGTAGAGGGAGTTTTCATTATCCTGGGGTTCCCTAGGCCAGTGAAATACCAAGGAGATTTCTATACCAATGGCATCCTAAGGAGTACTTCATATCCAAGAAGTCTCAGGTTCTGTTTTTAATCTGATGTCATTTACAAAGGATTTTAAAAAATATTTTCACCTTACTCATGTTGCATAGAAGAATTAAAATGAGCAGGAGAAATCACAAAACAAAACAAAACAAAACAAAATGGACTGCTTCATTCTGCGATCAAATTCCATAGTTCTTTCTCTGGGTGTGGAAGGCATTTTGCCTCAAGTCTATTGGGAATTTTTTAAGTCCTTGTATTGAAATCATTCAATATTTCTAATTTGGTATTTACTTGGGGATTTTCAATTTGTTCTTTTTCTAACTTTTTCAGCTGCATGCCCAATTCATTGATCCCCTCTTTCTCTATTTTATTCACATAGGCATTAAAAAATAGAAAACGTTCCCAAAGAAATGATTTCGCAGTGTCTCGTCAGATTTGATAGCTTGTCTCATTATTGTCATTTTCTTGAATGAAGTTGTTGATTGTTTCTATGATTTGTTGTTTAACCCACTCATTTATTTTCAAATTAATTTTTGGTCTGTCTTTCCATGGCCTTTCAATACGTATAACTTTTCCTGCCTTATGACACGAGAAGGATGCATTGTCTATCTCTGCCTTTCTGCGCTGGACTGTGAGGTTTTTATGCCCTAGTACATTGTTGATTTTTGTATTTGCCATGTACTATTAAGAAAAAGGTGTATTCCTTTCTCTTTTTTTGTTTCTTTTTTTTATTTCATAAATATATTTATTTAACTTTTTACATTCATTTTCACAAAATTTTGGGTTCCAAATTTTCTCCCCATTTGTCCCCTCTCCCCACCCCAATACATCGAGCATTCTAATTTCCCCTATAACCAATCTGCCCTCTCTTCT
>JAQQSK010014083.1:0-11252 GCA_028658325.1 Potorous gilbertii | reverse complement strand
GGCTGCAGGCACCCACCCTGCCTATCTCCTAGAGTAGTTTTGAACATTAAAGCAGATAACAAATACTAAAAACTTTTGAAAAACTGTAAACTGCTATGTAACGGTAACTAAATTGAAGGGGACATTAGTCATGTAGAAATCTGTGGCTGCCCCATAGTGCCTTACAAGCAAAGCACATGGGAATGCTACATTTCACCTGACCAAGCATCTCTTAAACACCCATGGTGAGCAAAGTTTTGTGAGTAGCACTGAATGAGATAAAAGTTTAGTTAAGATTTAGCCCCTGCCCTCCTGAGCGATAAATGAGCCATAGATGGTTATAGACAGGATGCATGCACAGATAACTGTAATTCTAGATTAAATATTTGTTGATTCATTTGTTGACTCAGTCTTCAGACTTACTTTTCTTTCCCTCCTCAGATTTTTAATCTCATGAAGTATGACAGCTACAGTCGCTTCTTAAAATCGGATTTATTTTTAAAGCACAAACGAACTGAGGAAGAGGAAGAAGATGCATCTGATTCCCAAACGGTAGCCAAAAGAGCTTCAAGAATTTATAACACATGATCTGGAGAAGAATGAGGACTGGCAACAGTTTTTTTTTTTAAATTCTCAGGAACCATGTGGTGTATAGAACTGCTTGATTATCTCTATGTGGACTAAAAAATATGAAACTTATTTGTGGTATTGTGTGTATCTTACTAATTGCTTGAACCATTAGTTTTGCATGAAAGCTAATCTTGCCCAGTGCCCTTGAAGAAAAAGTTTTTCCAGCTCTTCCCACATGACAGAGACTCTAAAAGCATTGAACATGTTCAATATTTGTATGGATTAAGATAATTCCAAAAAAATCTTGTCTTCACTTAGGATAACAGAATGTTAGAGCTGGAAGATACCTTAGAGATCATTTTAATTAAAGACTTTCTTCTTTATTTTATTTTTTACCAGAATGGGGCATTGAGGCCCAGGGAAGGGAAAGGAAGGGACTTAGGTAAGGTCACACAGCTAGTTGATGCCAAGTAACATGCTTACGGAAAATAGATAGGCTTTGCTTTTTTGTTCTTTACCCAGATGCCCCCGAGATGAGATTTGGGACATTTTCCCCCAATTTGCCTTGCAAATTAGTTCAGGAATTACTCGTTTAGATGGTTTATTTATTGGTTACTGTAGGGCTTATCAACCATGCAGCCATGCTTTTTGGGTCTGAATGTTTCTTGAAGGCAAACATTTTAATGGAAAGAAATGAATTGTCAACAGCTTGTAAAGATTTGGGGAGCTCTATATGTCTGTGTAATCAAAGAGTTATTATTTCTTCTGTGTGGATTTATGTGTGTGTAATCAATGGGTTATTATTTCTTCTGCTTTCCCCCATGGTTCGTGACATTTCATGCAATAGGCTATTGACCTTTCTGGGAAACCCAGTCTTATAGCCCATCTTGACAGAAATAAGATCTTAGTAGTGAACAATAAATAAATACATGGGAAACAGTGCAGGATCCCCATAGCAACATAAGCTATAGTGTAATGAAAGAATGACATTAAATGCATGCTGAAACTCAACAGTGACTTTTGGTTCTTCCTGTTCCTCTGTAGATGGTTCTCCAAAACCATGCTTTTCAATTCTACCTACTTTCTCTATCTCTCCTCTCCCCAACCTCCTCCCTCTTCCCTCCCCAAAAGAGACTTTTCCCCTTAAAGCATACCTTCCTTGAGTGTAAGCGGTCAGATGATGGGTTTTTTGGGAGACCTCACACTAGAGAAGAGAATTCAGCAAGGGAAGAGGGGTGAGTAAAAATCCAAGGATCTTCTTACACCAGGCTGAGAGGCTTACACCAGATGCCCAGCAAGGCCAGGTCAGGCCAAGCCAGACCAGTTGTTCTCCCTTTTTCAGGACAGTGCGATAGAATTAGGAGGTGAGTGGGTGTTTGGTGCTTTCCCTCCAGGCATGGATATAGTTCCCAAATAATTATCTGGTCCGGAAAAATGGATGGATTTTTTTTAAAAAAAGCTCTCTTGCCAGCTTTAAATCCATGTATTTAGAAACAAAGAATAAACCATCCAGTGGACTTTCCAACCTAGCATCTCCATTTTCCAAATTCCAGTAATGCAGTTACTCTGTGACCTATCTTATGACTAACTGAAAAAAACAACAAACAAACTCAGGCTTAGAATCATAGATTTTCTAAGTTGGAAGGGATCTTAGAGATAAAAAATTATATTTATATAGAGAGAAACAGAGGTTCTGCTAGTAGGAAGTGACTTACCCAGGTTAGTCTGAAGCTTTTATTTATGTTTCTTGGTTAAAAGCCCCCTCCTCTCTATATGAGAGATGGTCATGAAAAGCATTTATGTTTAACTTTCAGTTAACCAAAATTCTCAGTTATATGGTCTGTCCTTTATTTGATCAGAGTTTAAGTGCTAGCAACACAAGCTGATGGGCTACCCCACCTTAAAAAGATTTTAGAGTATGCTGTGGTTGTTACAAACTCCTCCCCTTCTGAGTCTACCCTATCCTGAAAGGAGACATTTAAAATCTGAGAATGAAAGTTCTGAAAGCATGCAAGATGCCCACTCAAGGAAGAAAAATGCAGTTGAAATGATAAAGTCAGGTGAGTACACTAATGCATTTAGAAAAGCAAGGGGTAAGAGCAGAAAGCTTTTGAAAATAACTTTCTTTAGGGTAGGAATTGTTTCTTATTGATCCTTTCATACCCAAGGTGCTTAATGAGAGTTTGATAAATCAATGAATGAGAAGAAAAATAGGTGAACAGTTCTTTCAACAATTAGTTTATTTCCAGTACGTTCCGATCAGTCATGTTTTGAGAGTGATGATTCTGTTTCGTAGGGAAAGCCACCAGATCAGTTCTTGCCCATAAGGAGCATGTGTGCCAGGGTTCTAGGACCACAAGACAAACTTCTAATTTCTCAAAGAAAAATTTTCAGCCGTTGTGTGTTTGAGGAGACATAAAAGCCTCCTCATAATATTATTTTTTAATAGACAATTGAAGTCACAGAATTTTACATAGAATAGATGTTCAATAAATATCTTATGATTGAATGAATGAGAATATAAAAAATATAAATATGATATGTAAAATATAAAAATATAAAAATGGTGTGTAAAGATCCTTTTAGTAAACAAAATAGAAACATCATGCTGAATAGCATGAATGCATCACAGAGTTGATGCCAGTCCTGAAAACTCTTTCTTTTTTCTCCTTTCCTCATCCATCTTTTGTTTTAATACAAATATCATTTTTCATGACCATAGAAAACTTCAGAACTAGAAGAGACCATGGAGTTCTTTTAATCTACAACCCATATTTTAGAGAAATTGTAAAGGAATGGTACAGGAGATTGAGGGTCAGACTTGTTGGCAGCTAGATGGTGCAGTGGTCAGAGCTTTAGATCTGGAGTCAAGAAGACTCATCTTTCTGAGTTCAAATCTGGCCTCAGACAATTGCTAGCTGTGTGACCCTAGCCAAGTTGCTTCACCCTTCGTTTCCTCATTTGTAAAATGACCTGGAGAAGGAAATGGCAAACCACTATAGTATCTTTGCTAAGAAAATCCCATATAGGGTCACAAAGAGTCAAAAATGACTGACCAAAGAGATTACAAACAAATGACAGAGCTGAGACTTGAATCCATGTCTGCTGACTCCTGAGCCCATGCACTATCCACTATGCCATGGTCCTTCCTAATGAAGCCCCAGGAAGAGTTCCAAGACTTATAGAAAATGAAGTAACTTGGGTTGAGGTGATAAGCACCAGTCATTCCAGATGAAGGAATTCCCCTAATGCTTCAGCAAAGTTTCAGCCCTAACAAATGCTAAGTATGAAATTGAAGCAAAAATTTTTCTCCTGAAACCACCAGGTGATTAAAAGTTATTTGAGAAACTTGAGTTATTCAGGTAGTTTTCTAGCTATTATTTCTAACCATTAGACTTCTTCCCTTTGCATGTCTCTTTCTTGCACAGTTGCCACCACTGTGAATGCGGCCATTGATTGTAATGCTTCATCTGTTGTTTTACTTTGGAATTACTTTAACATTTAGCCACTTGTAGCTGAGGAGCTTTTCTTTCCATCCCTGGGAGAACTCTTTCAAAAAGAGAATTCCTCTCAATATTAATAACCATAATATCAACTTTTTATTTGGAGTTTTAGGGAGATAAAGGTCTTCATATCCTCAACAACTCCATGAGATAGATACTGCTGGTATCACTATTGCCATTTTACAGGGAAAGATGCTGAGACATAGAGAGGTTAATTTATTTGGCACCATTCACACAGCTAATGCATATCAGAAACAGGTCTCACCTACTTCCAAGTTCAGCACACTTTCTAATTCACCATGTTGTTTCCTTGTAGGAAGAAGTCAGAGGGAAGTCATGGAATTAATGAGAGTCAATGTTCATGGACTGAAACAATAGTGGTAATAAGGCAAGCTTACATGGTGGTTTTGAGGACCAAACCATAGCAAAAGGAAAACACTTTACAAGACTTCAAGTGCCATGGAAACCAATGTTAATAGCAAATGTAAATGTAAATTGTTAGCAGTAACAAGTCTATAAAAGCAAGTCTCTAAAGTTGGAGGTTTTAGAAGTGGTGAAAATCTAAATTGGCAGGAGCTCCCTTATAGGGACTTCTCTAAAATAATGAAATTTCAGGCCCTGACCCAAACAACAACTCCCATTTCCATAGTGTCTGAAGCACGTAGCACAGAACCTTACAAAGGTTGTGTTTAATGAATATTTGTTGAATTAAATTTGTTGAAATGAAGATTTACAAAGCACAACTTTTAAAACTTTTATTTTTTCACTTAAAAATCAGTTTTCTCTCCATTTCACCTCCCCCATCCATCCAAATTGAGAAAAGGAAAACTCTTGTGAAAATATGGACAGTCAAGCAAAACAAATTCTTGGATTGGCCATGTCATTAAATTATATGTATAAAACAGAGGTGCAGAGTATAATAAATGAGGCCAGTAAGGATTTATTTAGCACCCCTATGTGCCAGGCATGAGAAAGCATTTATTATGATCAGGGCAGCTAAGGTGGCCATAGGAAGCAGAGTGCTGGACCGTCAAGAAGACTCATCTTCCAGAGTTCAAATCTTGCCTCAGACACTTACTAACTGGCTTCATAACCCTTGGCAAGTCACTTAACCATATTTGCCTCAGTTTCTTCACTTATAAAATGAGCTGGAGAAGGAAATGGCAAGCCACTCCAGTATCTTTGCCAAGAAAACCCCAAATAGGTTCACAAAGAGTCGATGTGACCTATTGACTAAACAACAACAAATTATGATTTGCCCAAAACTGTGATAATGCTGAGTGAATATAAATTCAAAGACGGTCTCTATTTTTAACGTTCATTCTGAAAGGTGAAGAGAACACATATAGGGAAGTTGTGGCCAGGATGGGGCAGTTTGCTTTGGAAAAGTAGCCTAACAGAGCTAATGGAAAATGCAGTAATCTCGACTGGAAGGATGAAGTAAAGTCATGGGAGGAAGAAGGGTTGGGGGGAAGGGGAGAGGGAGAAGAAGATCAAGAATTGTGGTCTGGCACCAGGCTTTTGGCTAGCTTACTGCAAGGGAAGGGTACAGCTATCACAAACTGAACATAATCATGAGCTGTTGGAGTCTTGTCTGGCCCCCTGACCCTCTTGAATGGTCTTTCTGGGGAGATTTTGCTCCTGCACTAAGACCTGGTGACATTATCCTCTCTCCATTTCCTCCCCCTTATCTGCCTCCCTTGCCTACCCTTGGGTGTTCACTCTCCTCCACCCCCTTTAAGTCATTTTTATTTGTTGTCTTTACTTTTATAATGTATTTTGTCTCCAGAGAAAGATAAACTGATTTTGATTGAATGTTTACTATGAATGAGTAGACTGTTCCATGGAAAGGATCAGAGCAACCCCCTGGAACAATATCCATAGACAGCCTCCAGCACCCCTCTCTCGGTACAACCTTTTCTTTCCCTTCCCCTGCCACAAAATGGAGACTTCCTAAAGATACGGGGACAGTACAGACAGGCATAAGGGAGTAGACACACCCTTTCCAGTAGCAATGGCAATATTCATTTCATTAAGGTTTCAGGACTGAAAAGGGAGCAATAGAAGGCTTTTCGAGTTTCAGAAAGGTGGTTGAGAGGTAGAGAGTGAGGCATGCCTGGAATTTGCTATATGTAATGGGTCTTGTCACCAGTGACAACAATGTGGCGGAGAAGGACCTAGCACTGGAGTTTTGGATTTGAAATTAAGTTTTCCAGAGCATAATCTTTGATTCTATGGCAAAGTAGCTGTTGAGAGAATGAGTGGAGAATATTTCCATTTTATAGATGAAGAAACTGATGTACAAAGAGTTGAAGTGATTTGTCCTTGATCATATAACAAGCAAGCAACCATCTAGAGTGCAAACTAGCCTGTATTTGAACTTTTTTTCAATTCCAAGATCTATGATCTTTCCACCATTTTACGTTGTTGCTACAAAGTATATGACCAGTCATATGAGTACATCTCTACCTAGGATTTCTTTTCGCTTCCTGTAGAAACAGGGTGCTAGACTTCATAAGCAAACCATTCAAACTGATGATATTTTAAAAAATACAATGAAAATTAGTGTCGTATTTGAAATGATGGACCATTTGCTTGAGTCTTGGGACCTTCATGAAATGAAAAAGATATCAAGTGACTAGGAGAAAGCAAAATGGGGAATTTGACCAGCAGGAAAATCTTTGGAAAGTACATG
The DNA here is from genome assembly GCA_028658325.1 of Potorous gilbertii. Taxonomy (NCBI): domain Eukaryota; kingdom Metazoa; phylum Chordata; class Mammalia; order Diprotodontia; family Potoroidae; genus Potorous; species Potorous gilbertii. The sequence continues at coordinate 4,505 of JAQQSK010014083.1, read as the reverse complement.
CTTTTTATACAGCATATGTTCTTTGATGTACTATGAATTTTTAAGTGGATTCACTTAAAGTCAGGCTGCCAAATTCTGTTTTTAAGTTGAGGAAAGATGTTTTATTTACAGACTTTCCAAAGTATAGGCAAGCTAGAGATATGACTCACATTCTGTCATTATTTACTCTTATCTGAGCTGCCAAGATTCTCCTGCTTGTATCTATGTAAATATTGAGTAATCTTATGTAATTGGCTGTTGAACATTTTCCTCCCCATCTCTCTCTCCCCCCTCCCCCCCACCTCCATTACTGGAGGTTTTTTAAGCAAAGGCTGCATAACTATATACAGGAGATGTTGTAGAGGGAACATGCTTCATCTAGGGGTTGACCTAGATGACCTCAGATTCCTTCCATTCTGAGATTCCATTATTTCAAAATGGTCTTTCTCTACACGGTCAATTCTGGGTGATGCAGCGTGGTTCTTGAGGATTCTTGTAAAGTAAAAGTATTAGAATTACAAAACCATAGAAAGCTAGAGCTGGAAGGCAGAGACCTTAGAGATCTCCTGATCTAACTTTCTCTTCTGGCAGATGAAGAAACGAAGGACCTGAAAGGAAGTAGGCTTTGTCTAAGATCACAAAGTGAATGTTGTGGCAGAGGTAGGATTAGAATCTGGATTTTCCAGCTTTCAAGCCACAGGTTTTCCTACTGTACCATGGATGTCTCCTTTTGCCATGAAGGACAGAAGTTGGATAAATAGAGTCATAGAATTTTAGCAATGGAAAAGACACCAGAGATGGGTCATTTTTTATAGATCAAAAAGAAGTAGTGACTAGTTGCTGAAAATTGAAATGAAAGACGCTTTGGGGAAAAGTGACAATTAGTGATCAAGAAGGAAAGGAAAGACAGGCCTAGATCAGTTTACACTCTAGATTTAAGGAGTACCTATTTCAGAATTCAGAGGAAGGATAGGTCATGTCCTGCAGTTTAAATTATATTGGAGAAATCAGTCCAAGATTTATGGGAAGCTTCAGGAATAAGCTGCTGTAACTCAGACACAAAGTATTTCAATGAGAAAGAAAAGGGATAGCTAGTTACAGAAATCACATACAATCTTTATTATCATACTGTGTTACAGAAATGCTTGTTTTACCCCATAAATTAAAAATAAAAAGATCAATGTGGATGCACAGGGAACTCATCAACCAACCATGATTTTTAAAAGATACTTGGCAGGCATAGGATAAGATATGAAAGCATAGAAGAGAGACATTGGCCTGGAAAAAGAGCACTATGGCATAGATATAGAGCAATATATTATATTTGTAAAGTAATTTTAAAGAATTTGAGGAATATTTAATAAGGGCAAAACAACTATTTGAAATGGATGGAGTGATGAAAATAGACAATGGAAGTGAAGCAGAACTAAACTCTAATCATTTCTCTTTTTTTTCCTATGGAGAAAATGTCTGGATAGCAAATGGGGAGTAAAAGGTAAGGAAGGTGATTATAAGAGAGAAGCTAGTAAATTTGTCACTGAGAGACGAACACCATTCTTTGGATACCCAAACAATTGAAGAATGTGGTTGCTGAGTTGGAGTTGATTTTTGGAAAATCATAAAGAATGAAAGAGGTATGTCAAGATGAGAGAAAAGCAGGTATGATTTTCAAAAAAGGGAAGAGATTAAAATCTTTTTGACTTCTTGACAAAGCACCTTGGTTTTGAATTCAAAAATTTTAGTACATATTATCAAAAAATGGTTTGTGATCATGTGGAAGAAGAAAATGGTGCCATCAAGAACACTCACTCCATTCTCTTTACTGACAGGGTTACTAGGTTGGTAAATCAAGAGAATGTCATAGACATGGTATGCTTAGATTATCACAAAGCATTTGATAAAGTTTGTCATGTTATCCTTGTGAATAAAGTAGAGATATAGGCTGGATTCTGTATTAGATGAATGACTAAACCCAAAAAGTAGTTATCAAAGAGTTGAAACCAGCTTAGAGAGAAACTCCTCTGGAGGGTCCTGAGGATCAGTCCTTTTGTCTGTACTGTAACATTTTTTTTATCAGTTACTTACCAAATTTGTTGAGGCACAAAGCTGGGAAAGGCAGTGAATTGTTAGAATGCAGGGGTCGGAATCCCAACAGATCACAATAGCCAGAATGATGAACTGAATCTAATTAAATGGAACTTTTAAAAAGTGCATTGTGCAAGTACAGGATGAGAACACAGTGACTAGACAATAGTCCAAATTCAAAACAGTGTGTTTTGGTTTGTTGGATTGCAAGTTCTTTATGGCAGCAGTGAAACAAATTCAGTAAGTGATTGTGTAAAAAGAGATGAAACATCCAGAGTAAGGGAAGTGACAGTCCTACTGTATACTGACCAGGTTAGACAACACTCCTACGCTTTTCTTCAAAATGGCAGAGGGAAGACATTTGGCCCAAAAGACAAATATTTGCAAATGTCATTCTTCCTCTGGAGACCAATAAGAACACAAATTCTTTTTCTGGGGAAAAAAAATAACTCCATTAAGAGGACATCTATTGCTCCTTAGCAATAGCGACTCTTATGTTCAGTTCTGGGCATCACTTTTTAAGGAAAGATGCTGTCAAGTTAATGTATATCCACCCACAATAGAATAGAAGGATGAAGAGACTGGAGTCAGTGGTAAATGGATGTGTTTAGCCTGAAGAAAAGAAGACTTCAGGGAAAAAGACACTCATGGTTTATTTTAAGAAGACTATCACAATATATTATTTTTTATCATATATTTCTGCTGATATTTATACTACATATGTAAATACTTATATTTATACTTATATATGTTATACATTATTTTAAGAAGACTATCACAAGTGATCAGACTTGACTCCAGAGGAAAGAAGTAGGACCACCAAGTGAAAGACGCAGAAAAATGCCTTTGGGTTCAGGATAAAGCAGAATTCCATCACAGTTAATCTGACCACACACGGAAAGAGCTGCAGTGGGAGATAATGGGCCTCTTCTCATAGCAGGTCTTCAGGTGGAGGTTGGATGGTCACTCACTGAGTGGAGAAGATTTTGGGCCATCCAGGGCTTTGGACTAGCTGACTTCTGAAACCCTTTCCAACTCTGAGATTCTGTTTAATACTATACTAATACTATTTAATAACTAAGTGAATTATAAATGTGAGCCAGTGTTATGCCTGATGAGTTCTTCTGCATGCATCTGTGAGTCTCAACATAATATTCCGATATCCCACCCACAGCAGACTCCCTTTAAAATAATTCATTTTGGGAGATGACAACTCTCACCTCTGTCCTATTGCCTACATTGTTTGTATTTTCAAGATTATTTAAGGAAAATTTTTTCTTCATCCTAATTCCAGCACAATTTACATATTGTTTTGCAATTCAGGCATAATGTTTTCTTTTTATTTAAGCACTGCAACTTTGTTTTTTAAACTTGTTATGAAGTTGCTATTGCTGAAGAGTAACAGATGTCTGCTTAATGGAGTTGTCATTTTTTTCCCAGAAAAAGAATTTGTGTTCTTATTGGTCTCCAGAGGAAGAATGACATTTGCAAGTATTTGTCTTTTGGTCCAAATGTCTTCCCTCTGCCATTTTGAAGACAAGCTGGAGAAGATACATAATATTGCTTGCCACCTTATAAATATCTATGATCACTTTTTTATAGGTGGTCATAGTGAAATGATAAAGCACTTCAGGGGATGGAAACATGCACAGCCCCTGTCTGGATGATTTTCTATTCAAAGAAAAGAAAAATAAGAATCTGGCTACATTTTCCCAGGTAAGAGAGGAATAGAATGTGAGTTGGGAAAATGTTACAAAATAGGCATTTACCTTTTTCCAAAATTCAAGCATATGTAGAGAAATTTGACAGGTTTTTTTCTAGAAAAATAAAATAACTCAATTTCTGTGGTGCTTTAATATGTAAAGGTGTCTTTCTTACAACCTTGTGAAGCAGATAAGGGAAATGTTATTTTTTTTTTTAAATTTCTATTGATACTTTTTACATGATCAGTTTTACTTAGCATCCCTCCTCTGTCCCTCCCAGAGAGTCAACCCATATAATAGATAGTACTTTCTCAAGAAAAAGAAAGAAGAGGGGGCAGAAATTGGCAGAACCAATCCTTGAAAACATGTATAATGTACAATACCTGTAGACTTCCTATCGCTAGAAAGGGATAGGTCAGAAGTGTCTCCTAATATCTCTCCTTTTGAGTCATTCTGGATTCCTAATTTTGCTGCATTCATTTCTATTTTAATCTTTGCTTATGGTTCTTTTCATTTGCATCGTTGTAGTCATTATGGACCATTTCTTGACTCTGCTTCCTTTACAAGTAAGCATATTTATTCTCATTTTACAGATGAGGTGATAGGTACAGAGATGTCAAAGCTACTCAGAGTTCATGGTCCCACAGGTTGTAATGATAAGATCTAGAATTGAAGTTCAAGTTTCCAGAGCACATTCTCCACACAAGTTTGAAAGGATCTTAGAAATTATTTAGAATC
>JAQQSK010014082.1:0-11253 GCA_028658325.1 Potorous gilbertii | reverse complement strand
TGGGGGAGAAGGAGATAAGCAGGTCGGGGGTGCATGATGGAAGGGAGAACAATGGCAGGAGGGAGCAATTTGAAGTCAACCCTCGTGGAGAGGGAAAGGATCAAAAGAGAGAATAGAAACAATGCGGGGATAGGATAAGATGGAGGGAAATATAGTTAGTCTTACACAACACGACTGTGGGTAATTAGAATGTTCCGTGTAATGGGTAGGGGGCAGGGGACAAATGGAGAGAAATTTTGGAACCCAAAATCTTGTGAAAATGAATGTAAAAAGTTAAATAAATAAATTTTATTAAAAAAAAGAGAAAACACTTTTGAATAAAAAAAAAAAGAAAATCTTGGACCTATGGAAATGATTGTGGAGAACTGAAAATATTTTTTTTTAAAGAGAGAAGTATGAAAATGTAACCAGGAAAGAGAAACCATAAGTAACTTAATAAATTTGAACTGTTTATATTCCTTCATGAAAAAATGATATTTGTAATTCATGTGACCTTACTCAGCATTGTTGAAGGAGATATAAATAATAGATTATTCATTCTTTTGTATTTTTTTTATAATTTCATGATTTATCATAAAATCTTTAGGTTCCATTTGCTCCATCCTAATTTTTAAGGAATTGTTTTTTTCAGTCTTTTTTTTCCATTTTTCCCATTCTGCATTTTAAGATATTCTTCCCTTAATTTGCTTTTTGGACCTATTTTGCCCTTTAGGGTCATCTAATTTTAAAGGTCATATTTTCTTCAGCAATTTTTGAGGTTTCCATTTAACAAATTGTTGACTCATTTTTTTCAACATTTTCTTGCATTACTCATTTCTCTTCTCATTTTCCCTCCACTTGTCTTACTAGATTTTCAAAATCCTTTTTGATCTCTTCTGTGGCTGGAGACCAATTTATAGTTTGTTTGGAGGCTTTCAATACAGGAGTTTTGGAGTTTTGGATTTGCTGTCTTCTGGTTATAGGTTTTGATTGCCTCATCTCCAATGATGTAAAAAATACCTCTTCACTGAAAAAATAAGAATCAATAGTCTGTTGGTTTTCTACCTGTTTGCTCATTTTCCCAATTACTTGTCTTTTCAGATTTTTGTTACATCAAGGGTTCCAGAGGTTGATGCCTGCCAGTTACTTGACTTTTGAGCTGTTTTTCAAGTGAGGCTCTCCAGAAGCTACCTACAACTCAGCAGTGGCTGCTGCTGCCCTGTGACTGTTGCTGGTGCTGAGGCCAGGGTAGTGTTTATGTCATTTTCCCCTCCCAGCCAGGAGAGAGACTCTTTCAACTCACCTCCTTAACCATCTAGTGTATGTTGGTTGAAACGTCTAGAAACTGTTGCTGCTGCCAGTGATTCAGTCTCCTAAGGCTTGCATCCACTTCATCTGTGTTGGCACAGACTAAGCTGAAATGTGCTCTTCTCCCAGCCTGTTTCCATAGACCCTTCTTGTCTATTTTGCAGAATATCTTGATCTGAAAATTTGCTTCATTCTATCATGTTGTGGCTTCTGTTGCTCTAGAATTTGTTTAAGGTAATTTTTATATTTTTTTTGAGAGTTTTGAGGGGAGAGTTCTAGTAGGTCCCTGCTTCTACTCCAACATCTTGCCTCTCCCCTGAAAGAGAAAATATTGAAAATAGCAAGAAAGAAACAATTCAATTATTGTGAAAAAGCAATTAGTATAACCCAAGAGCTACCACCTTCTACATTAAGGGATCAAAGGCCTTGGAATATGATATTTCAGATGTCAAAGGAACTAGGATTAAATCCAGTAATCACCTAGTCAGCAATGAGTATAATCTTTCAGGGGAAAAAAAATGGTAATTCAATGAAATACAGGACTTTCAAGCATGTTTTTTGAAAAGACCAGAGCTGAATAGAAAATTTGACTTTCAAATACAAAAATCAAGAGAAGTATGAAAAAGTAAATAGGAAAGATGGCTCATAGGAGACTTATTAATGTTGAACTGTTTACATTGTTACATGGAAAGATGACATTTATAACTTGTAAGATCTTTGTCGGTATGGGGGTAGTTGAAGGAGATGATAGATACATACATACATACATACATACATATATACATAGGTGGCCCAGAGTGAGTTGAATATGAAGGGAAGATATCTAAAAAACAAAAGCAAGGATGAGAGAGGAATATATTGGGAAAAGGATGAAGGGAGAAACAGAATAGGTTAAATTATCTCACATAAAAGAGGCAAGAAAATGTTTTCACAATGGAAGGGGAAGAGGAGAGAGGTGAAAATAAATGTGTGAAGCTTACTCTTACCGAATTTGGCTTAAGGACACAGAAATATACCCACTCTATTGAGTATCTTACCCTACAGGAAAGTACAGGGGAAGAATATTTGGGGTGGGGGGTGATAGAAGGGAGAGCAGATTGAGGGAGGTGGTAGTACAAAGCAAACACTTTAGAAAAGGAACAGGGTCAAAGGACAAATTAAAATAATTGGCTGGCTGGATGGAGGGAAATATAGTTAGTCTTTCACAAAATGACTTATGGAGGTGTTTTGCATAATTACATAGGTATAACCTAGTTTGAATTTCTTGCTTTCTCAATGGGGATGGAAGAACAGAGAGAAATTGGAACTCAAAGCTTAAAAAAAAAATTAAAAATATTTTTACATGCAACTGGGAAATAAGATATACAGGAAATGGAATATAAAAATATATCTTTCCCTCCAACAAAATAAAGGGGAATGGGATAAGATGAGGGAAGAGGTGTTGATAAATGGGAGAGTAAACAGGGGGAAGAGGTAATCAAAATGCATGTCATCTCAGGGTGGGAGGCAGGGTAAAGATGGGGAGAAAATTTGCAACTCAAAATCTTGTGGAAATGAATATGAAAAACTGTAAATAAATAAATTTAAATCTTAAAAAAAATGAAAACTCTAGGAGGCCTATTGAGTATTAAAATAGTGTGACATAGAACTTCCACGAGCCAAGAAGTTGGAATAAGCAGTAAATCACTGTGACTCTCTCATATTCACCTACAAACAACCATAAAATAGCACCCTGAAACAAATCTTGGAACCTACAAACAACCATAAAATAGCACCCTGAAACAAATCTTGGAACACCAGAAACAGCAAAAAAGACAGGATGAAACAGGACGGGAAAAACAACTGACTTGGAAAATAGATTGAGGAGAGATGATGTCGGAATCATAAAACTACTTGAAAGCCGTAATCAAAAGGAAGACCTTGAGAGCATCTTTCAAAAAAATTCTCAAGGAAAACTGCCCTGATATCGTGGGAGCAAAGGACAAAATAAGCATTGAAAGAATCCACTGATCATCTCTGGAAATACATTCCAACATACAAACTCCAAAGAAAATGATAGTCAAATTTCAGAATTGTTGAGTGAAGAAAAAAAAAATACTGTAAGTGGCCAGAAATAAGAAATTCAAATATTATGCAACCATAATTGGGGTTTCAATATTCAAGGACTGCAGGCCATGGAACAAGATACTGAGAAAAGCAACAGATATAGGATACAACCAAGAATCACTTGTGTGGAAAACTTAAGCATTATACAGCGGGAAAGTAATCATTCAATGAAAAGGAAGGATTTCAAACTTTCATAAGGAGAAGATCAGAACTAAATCAAAAACTTTACCTTCATTATCAAGACCCAAGAGAAGCATAAACAGTGTAAAAGGAAATGAAAACATAAGGCGTTCAACAAAGCCAAACTATTTACTTCCTAAATGGGAAGATGATACTTGTAATTCTTTAAATTTTTTTCATTGATTAAATTATCATTAAAATAGTACATAATCATAATACATACATAATCGTACAATATCATAAAATAGTACAACTACAAGAAACATACATAGAGGGTGAATTTGAGGAAATGACATTTAGAAAGCATTAATAGAGGAGAAAGTGTATTACAATAGATACAGAAGGAAAGGAGAGGTAGAACGCGTTAATATTTCAAATGAAGAAGTGAAGACATTACAGAGGAGGGGATAATGGCAGAGTGGGTGATGAACATCACTTGAGCCTTACTCAAGTATTGACTCAAAGAAGAAATCATATTCACAATCAGTTGAATATAGAAATCTATCTTACATGATTGGGAAGGAGGAGGGGAGGAGATCAAATAAAGGGGTTGGGTGAGGACTGGCAGGAGGGAGGGCATATTAACAGAAGTGGTTGACAGAAGGAAAACACTGGTGAGGAGGAAAAGTGCGAAAGGAGAGAAAAAACAGGAGGAAGAATATATGGAAGGAAATATACATGTGGTAATCATAACTCTAATGTGAACTGAATGAACTTTCCCACCAAATGAAAGTGTATAGCACAGTGGATCAAAAACTAGAATCTTACAATATACTGTTTACAAGAAACACACTTAAAGTAGGAAGACATAGATGGAATAAAGTTAAGGGCCTGTAACAGAATATATTATGCTTCAAGTGAAGTAAAAATAACAGGCATAATAGTTCTTATCTAAGGTAAAGTAATGGCAAAAATAGACCCAATTAAAAGTGATAAGCAAGAAAACTACATCTCAGTAACAGGTACCACAGACAATGAAACAATACCAGTACTAAAATATTTACCAAGTGATATACCACCCAAATTTGTAAAGAAGTTAAGTGAGTTATAGGAAGAAATACACAACAACATTAAATCAGTGGAGAACTTCAAATATCCCTTCTCAGAACTCAAAATATCCAATCGAAAATAAACAAGAAAGAATATATAGAGGCAAATAGAATATTAGATAATTTAGATATAGCAAACCTTTGACGTGTTATAGACATGAAGGAAATTAGAAGGGCAAAGAATTGTCTGCCTGTCACATCTTTGAGGAGGGGAAGAACTCATGACTAAACAAGTTAGAGAGCATTACAAAATGTAAAATAGACAATTTTGATTATATTAAAATTAAAGGTCTTTGTACAAATAAGAACAATGCAACCAAGATTAGAAAGAAAATAGAAAACTGGGAATAAATCTTTATAGGACGGGTCTCTTGAGAGAGTAATCATATCTAAAATAGAGAACTGAGTCAAATATAGAAGAATACAAGCCATTTCCAATAGCTAAAAATATTTTCAGGAAGAAATCAGTTATCTATAGGCATGGAAAGAAGTACTCAACATCACTTTTGATTAAATGCAAAGTAAAACTACTCTGAGGTACCATATCACATCTATCAGACTGACTAATATGACATAAAAATAAAATGATAATTCCTGGAGAAAATGTGGGAAAATTGGGACACTAATACACTGTTAGTGGAGAGGTGTTCGGATCCAACTATTCTGGAGTGAAATTTTGATCTATGCCCAAAAAGACATTGAAGCTGTGCATTCTCCTTGATCCAGAAATACAGCTACTAAGTCTGTATCCCAAATAAATCATTAAAAAGTGAAATGGAGCTACTTATGCAAAGTATTTATAGCAGACCTTTTGGTGGTGAAAAAACATTGGAAATCGAGGGGAAGACCATCCTTTTGGGAAAGGTTGAACAAGTGGTGGTATATGAATGCAATGGAATGCTATTGTGCAATAAGAAAGGATGAATAGGCATATTTCAGAAAAATAAAACCTGGAAAGACTTGTATTAACTGATGCAAAGTGAAATGAGTAGTGCCAGGAAAACATTGTACACATTACCAGCAAGATTTTGTGGTGATGATTGATTCAGCTCTTGTCAATAATCCAACGATTTAAGAAAATAGAAAATGCTGTTCATATCCAGATAAAGAACTAATGTACTTCGAATGTGCTTGTAGGTATTATTTTCCACTTTATTCTCTCCATATTTTTTCCTTTGGATCTGATTCTTCTTTAATAACTGTGACTAATATGAAAATGTTTTAATATGAAAGCACATGTATAAACTTTAACTGCATTCCATTTTCAGAAGAAAGGAATGGAGGGAGGGAAAAATATTGGGACTCAAAATCTTGTAAAAATGATTGTAAAAAGTATTATTGACATATAATTGGGGAAAAAGTGAAATACTCTTCAAAACCCGTAAATTCACATTACTTAGAACTCTCCAAGAGATATCAAAATGAAGCTGTAATCTCTTTAGAAGAAATGAATATTGCTCGTTATTAGTGTAGTTGGGAGACTATCACTTTCCATTTCTGCAAAAATATATTTCTTAAGTTTATGTTACATATATACATTCGGACCCAAAGAATACTTTTAAACATGACATAGTTTGTATAAAATATAGCTTGCATTTCAAATGAACAATCAATGTTATCATGCATCACTCATTAAAAAGTAGAACAACATCATAACTACAGAAAAACTAAAACATTTAGAGATAATACAATTGTGCATATTTGTTATTTATGAAAAAGAATTCAGAAGTTTTTTATTTCATCTGATTTTGTTGAATAGCATATTGCCATACAGATTCGTTTTACACAATGTCTCCTATTAATACCTCAAAATCATAAGAGATTCCTTGGTTGGTAAAATAACAAAAATTGTGCTGTTCAATGACCATTTGAAAATCATAATGGAAAAACATGGAAGTATGAGGAAAAGAGTTGATTGCATGGCAAGAACAAATAATCACAAATAGAAATAAAATTATATATTTTTTAAAATGTCTGAACATTCTTGACCTTTGGTTCCATGGAAACACACATACACACAATCGAATTAGTTTCTGTTGTAATCTTGAATATTTAATTTTTGTAATGAAAAACATTATTCTAAAGAGGGATGCATAAAGCTCAGGAGATTGCAAAAAGGGGTCATTGATATGCAACAATACCCACTATATGGTATCTCCTTTGATCTTCAATAAAACCCAGGGATGTAATTGCAATTATAATCCATATTTGATTAGTGAGGAAATGGACATTGAAATCATTTTGTCAGAGAATCACACTGAGGTCTGTCAGAGACAGAATGTGATCCTAGGTCTTGTCTTTATCCCATCCTCACTCAGTAGAACAATTTTTAAAATTAAATTTATTTATTTATTTTTAGTTTTCAGTAAATTCATTTCCATGAGACTTTGAGTTCCAAAATTTCTCCCCATCTCTCCCCTCACTCACACTAATACACCATACATTCTGATTAACCATTCCCCCAATCTGTCCTTTCTTCTATCATGTCCCTTTCTCCCCTTATCTCCATCTTCTCTCTTTTCTTGTAGGGAAAGATAGATTTTTATACTTCATTACCAGTATTTCTTATTTCCCAGTTTCATGCAAAAACATTTCTTAATATTCGTCTTAAATCTTTAAGTTCCCACATCTTTTCCTTCCTCATCCCCACATATCCCCACAGTGAAGGCAAGCAATTCAATATAGGCTGTACATGTGAAGTTATGTAAAAACGAACAAACAAAAAAACAATCTTCCATAATACTCATACTCATTTTTTGAAGGACTAACCATATTTCCCTCCATCTTATCCTGTTCCCCATTTCTTCTAGTCTCACTTTTGACCTTGTCCCTCCCCAAAAGTGTATACTTCTAACTACTCCCTCCTCCCATTTGTCCTCCATTCTATGATCCCCCAACCCCACTTATCCCTTTTTCCATTACTTTCCTGTAGCATAAGAAAGATTTTCATACTAAATGAGTGAGCATGTTATTCCCTCCTTAAGTCAAATGTGATGAGACGAAGCTTCACTCTTTCACTCTCACCTCCCTGCTTTCCCCCTGCTTTGGAAAAGCTTTTTCTTGCCTCTTTTATGAGAGATAATTGACCCTATTCCATTTCTCCCCTTCTTTTCCCAAAATATTCCTCTTTCATTGCTTATCCTTCCCATTCAACTCACCCTGTGTGCTCTGTCTATAAGTATATAATCCCTCCAACTACCTAAATACTGAGAAAAGTCTCAAGAGCTACAAATGTTATCTTTCCATGAAGAAAAGTAAACAGTTCAACTTTCAAATTTTCGTTTCAGTTCTGGTCTTTTCATCAAAAATGTTTGAAAGTCCTGTATTTCATTGAATGACCATTTGTTACCCTGAAGTATTATACTCACTTTTGCTGAATAGGTGATAATAGTTTTTAATCCTTGTTCCTTTGACATCTGGCATATCATATTCCAAGCCCTTCAACTCCTTAATGTAAAAGCTGCTGGATCTTGTGTTATCCTAATTGTATTTCCACAGTATTAAAATTTTTTCTTTCTAGCTTCTTGCAATATTTTCTCCTTGACCTGGGAAACCTGGAAACTGATTACAATGTACCTAAGAGTTTTTCTTTTTGATTATCTTTCAGGAGGTGATCCATGTGTTCTTTTGATGCTTATTTTACCCCCTAGTTCTAGAATATCAGGGCAGTTTTCCTTGATAATTTCAGGGAAAGAAAATATCTAAGCTCTTTTATTCACCATGGCTTTCAGGTAGTCCCAAAGGTTTGAAATTGTCTCTCTTGAATGTCTATGTCAGTTGTTTTTCCAGTGAGATATTTCACATTGTCTTCTATTTTTTCATGCTTTTCATTTTGTTTTGTAATTTCTTGGTTTCTTATAAAACCATCACCTTCCATCTGCTCCATTATAATATTTAAGGAGCTATTTTCTTCAGTGGGCATTTGAACCTTCTTTTCCATTTGACTAATTCTGCTTTTTAAAGTATTTTTCTCTTCATTGGCTTTTTGGAACTCTTTTGCCTTTTGAGTTAGTCTATTTTTAAAGGTGCAGAAATTTTTGAGTCTCTTGTAGCAAGCCATTGACTCACTTTTCATGGTTTTCTTGCATTGCTCTCATTTCTCTTCCCAGTTTTTCCTTCACCTCTCTTACTTGGCTTTCAAAACCTTTTTTGAGCTTTTCCATGGCCTGAGACAATTGCAAATTTATGTAGGAGGTTTTCGATGAAGAAACTTTGAATTTTTTGTCTTCCCCAATGGTGTACTTTATTCTTGTTCATCTGAAAGGATGATGGAAAATAACTGTTCATCAAGAAAATAACCTTCTATAGGCCTATTTTTTTCTCTTTTTGGGGCGTTTACCCAGTCAGTACTTGACTTTTGAATCCTTTGTCAAGAGGAGGGCATACTCTAGGGACCTGTATGTTCTACGTTCCTCCTAAGTGGCATAATCAAGGGGGAGGAGTTTACTCCTCTCCTGACCTACACTCTGGTCTGGGAGCAACCACAAGCTTTTTTGCCCAGTATCTGTGAGTAGGGTTTGCTCTCTTCATCTATCTCCAGCTCTGCCCTACCAGTGCTCCTCCTTACCCCAGGGCTGCCACTCAGGGCTGAAATATAGATCATCTGCATCATTTCCCCAGGGTCTTTAGACCAAGGGCTCCAAAAATTGATGCTACATTTGCCTGGGGCCTGGGCTAGGACAGGACATTGCTCCCTTCTCACCCAGGTGAAAGAACTTTCTCACTGAACTTTGAAGCTGTCTCTGACCTTTGTGGGTTGAGGAATCTAGGAAATGCAGCTCCTACCTGGGATTCCATACCATGAAACCTGCTCCAGTCCTGTCCCTACCACACTTCCTGGCTACGTCTGGGCTGCTCTTTGTGTGTTGTGCTCCCCTCTTAGCCCGGTACAATAGACCTTTCCTATCGTCCTCCAGGCTAACTTAATCTTGAAATCTCTGCCACTATATCATTTTTGGTCTTTTGCTTCTCCAGAATTTGTTTAGAGTCATTTTAACAGTTATTTTGTGGGCTTTGTGGGGAGAACTTCAGCAGGTCCATCCTTCTACTCTGTCAGTAGAGGCTCTGCACCCTCCAATTTTTTAAAAAATATATGACTTATTTATTTTTCACTTCTTAATATTCACTTCCATATGAATTTGAATACAAAATTTGCTCCCCATCTCCCCCAACCACCCATCAGAGGACAGCATTCACCCCAACCACCCCATCCTCCAGTGTGTTCTTTCTCTTAACCTAACTTTTTCTATTTTCCTGTAGATGAAATTAGATTTCTGTACTCCATTACCTGTATAGTTTAATTTCCAGTTCCATGTTAAAATAATTTTGAACAAATTCATTCTTAAAACTTTGAGCTCCCTATTCACTCCCTTCTTCTCCACCCACCCTCATTGAGAAAACATGCAATTCGATACAGATCATACATGTGTAACAATGCAAATCACATCCATAATATTTATGTTGTAAAAACTAACCACATTTTCCTCAGTCCTATCCTGCCCTTCATTTATTCCATTCTCTCCCTTAACCTCTTCTCCCACAATAGTGTTGTTTCTGATTATCCCTTTCCCCAAAGTATTCTCCCTTCTATTATGCTCCCTCTCCTATCCCATTTCTCCTTGCCTTCCTGTAAAATAAATTTCCATATCTAACTGAGGGTGTGTTGTTCCCTCCTAAAGAAAAATTCCATGAGAGTAAGGCTTAATTATTTCCTTACAACAAATTTCCCCAATTGATGAGCATCCCCTTGATTTCCAGTTTTTGGCCAACACAATAAGAGATCCTATAAATATCATTGTACATGTGGGACAGTTTCCCATTTCTATGATCTCTTTGGGAATTAGTGTTCCAACTCTCCCACATCTTCTCCAGCATTTAACATCTTCCTGGTCTGTCATACTAGGCCACCTTTTCCAGCATTACTTTTCATTAGTTCCCTTGATATCCTGAAACTCTTGTTCTTACAGATTAATTTTGATAATTATTTGTCTAGCTATAGAAAATACTTATTTGCTAGTGTGATTGTTATGGAACTGAATTAGTAAAATAATTTAGGTAGAATTGTCATTTTCGTTATGTTAGTGTGGCCTACCCATCATGGACTGGTGTTTTTCCACTTACTTAGAGCTGAATTTATTTGTGCCAAGTGTTTTGTAGTTGTGTTCATATATCTCCTGGGTTGTTTTGGCAGGTAGACTCCCAGATATTTTATAGCATCTATTGTAGATTTAAGTGGGATTTCTCGTTTTATCTCTTGCTATTGGAATTTGTTAGTAATATATAGAAATGCAGATAATTTATCTGGCTTATTTTTCAACTTGCGACTTTTCCAAAGTTGTTTATTATTTCAAGTAATTTTTTGTTTGATTCTTTGGGATTCTCTAAGTATATCATCATATCATATGCAAAGATTGATTTCTTAGTTTTTCTTTGCCTATTTAATTCCTTCAATTTCTCTTTCTTCTCTTATTGCTACAGCTAGCATTTCTAATACCATATCGAATAACAATCGTGATAACAGACGTCCTTGTTCATTCCTGATCTTATTGGAAATGCATCTAGCTTGTCTCCATTGCATATTAAGCTTGTTAATGGTTTTAAGTTGACATTCCTTATTATTTTATGGAAATCT